>JAVJIF010009089.1:0-170516 GCA_038442645.1 Agave tequilana | reverse complement strand
TATTTTCTCCATATAGAACTCATCCAACACTTCGTCCACCAAGCAAAACTGAATAGCTGTCAAGGCTTTCTCATCCAACTCCTGCCATGTTTTTACCTTCATGTCTTGAGGCTTTTTCTCCCTCCTGAGTAGTGCTTTCTTCAACCCGCTCTGGGTAAGAATAGTTTATCCTAATCTGCCACCTGCTAAAATTGATAACACCATCGAACTTCTGAATGTCAAACTTGATTGCAGACGTCTTCACGTTGATCTTGCTCTGATACTAATTGTTGGAAAATAATCTGTATGTTCTGATATCAATTGTTATCAGTGCAACTGAAGCAACCCTACAAGATCTACTAAGGCAACTTGAAGAAGAGAAGAAGAAGATATTTCTAAAGTAGATAGAAAGCCAACACATAATATAACGTGGTTCCACCAATCAAACAGATCGTGTGTACATCCACAGGAGAAGGGGGAGAAACATTATTAAAACTTTAGAAGAGTACAATAAGAATTACAGACACCTCACGCTGAGAAGTTACAAGCCCTTGATGGCCGCCAAGAATAGCAAACCCTTGTGGCTAAGATTCTCTCACGAATTTCTCACCTAGATGAATTATACCCTTAGGAATTACAAATTCGTTGATCTCTTGGAATACATCGAAGGCCACCCCTAAGGGGTTATTTATAAATCATAGAATTTTTCTAGTCCTAAACAAACTACTTCAATCAGAATAAAGAAAACTTAAATTCAACTCGGACTCAAAACATTGTCATTCAGAATAAAAAAAACTTGAATCCAAGGACTCAAAACAGGTCCAGAAAAGAAAACTGCTAAATCCGACATTAATTGACTACCTTCATGATGTATACACAGCATAATCCTGACATCCTCCACCTCCAAGATTGAACCCGCGACTCTGACACCACTTGTTGTATGCCTATGCGGAAGCATCACTACTCTTGTTGAGTTCAGAATGAAGAATACACCTAGAGACTAATCACAAATATAGCATATATAGTACACAAAAGAGGAGAACAGGGATCTAAGGAGTTTAATAATTTACCTATGTCCTTGGGAAGAAGGGAGAAGATTTTATTCAATACCAAATGGTTTAGAACTTATACAATTGATCACAAAGGATCTCATATTTATAGCTAGAAAAAGGAAACCAAATACCCAGAATTTGGATAAAAAACAAAATCAGAATTCAACTTGAAACAAAATCTGAATTCGGGTCGAATTCACCAATTTAGATCAAAAGCTTTCGAAAGTTCTAGTGGATCTTTTGAAAGGTATCTTCCCGAAAGCAAACCTGTCTTAGAGCTTTGAAAAACTCTGCCAATAGCATCAAGTGGGTCCTACATTTCCAATATGAGACTAACAATATTCTATTCGGTGCTGCTCCTCTCTTCAAGCTAATTCCATTTGAGTTTTAAAAGTTCTAATTTTAATCTCTCCCCTACAGATACCTTTATCCACTATTAAAAAATAACTCAGGTGCAGGTGTGTGACTACTGTCACGCCCCGCTTCCCAAAATACACAAGATTGGGTACGTGACAAGATTCGGCGACGTATTCTGAATTAAAATACGCTAAGCCTCAATGTAGTAAATCAAAACATAAAGTTCACAATTTATTCCAGCATTCAAAAGCAAGTACAATAATGTCTTGAAAGTTCATTTATTATAAACATAACAAGAATGAAAGCAAAAATACTAAGGAGCCTCACAAACTGAAACTGCTGATGGTCTACTGAAGATCTGCAACGCGCTCAAAGTACTCCTGGTCCTGCAATGTGCTCAGATCTGAATCTGAGCATAGCAAACTCAGGGTCCTCAATAAGCAACCTAGTGAGTGGTAAAATAAAAAGGGGAAGATGCACATGCATGTAATGTCAAAGCATATGAAAAGAAAATATATATGATAAGAGTGAACAACATGCCAACAAGAAATAAATAATAGCTAAACAAGTCAGTGATATAATCAAAGGTACCTCAGGTCATGAATATGATCAATGTCTATAATAACATGCAAGTCCGAATGTCAAGTTCAGTTTATAGTATCAATATAAGAATTTAGTTTTTATTATTAATTATGTCAGCGAACACTAATTGCCACATGTAATAGACGCATCCCATACTACGCCTATTACACGTGCCAATCGAGGTCCTCAGTTATTGAAACTGATCGGTTAGAGACATTGTCTGTGCTTTAGGTGGGTCCCGTACATACCGGGACCACGACCCAGACTCCTGGCGCTGAACCAGGACCTACCGCTAGGTAGTCAGGAACATGTAAACAGGAATAAATAGGACGGGGTGCCAGTCACCCCACGGGAACCCTGCAGTGGAACCCTCTTTCGGCTGCGCAACCTAAATCCTAGGTCCACCCAAAATACGGACGTTGTCTCCTCCATCAATCTCCCCAAGCCCAGTGCAAGTTGTGTGTTATCATGTTTTAGTTTATCAAGATTATTTAGTATACATGTTACTTAAATTTCTAGGATGACTCAGTGGTTGTCACGGTAACAATATCAACATGTGAAAGTCAGGGTACCGGTATAACAGGAGTATAACATGTCAAGTAACAGGATACCGGTATAACAGGAATATATGTAATGAGTAAACATGCGGGTGTTGTTACCGTGCAATAATATTTTCCCAGCAAATTTCAGTAACATGAACATGATAGTTATCAGGTATATATAAAGTATGATCAGTCAGGTTTCACAGGTAAAACAAGATATTCAAGGCTGGTACTGATCTACTGTCAAGTATGGAATAATCCAGTCAAAGTACACTATAACTCAGATTCTCAAGACCATCCATACATCACTCTCAAAGTCACCAATAAGTAAAGTCGATCAATAGCTATCAAGTAATCCAGTCTCTAATATCATAACAAGTACACATCAACATCTGAATGAATCATCACTTAAATTATTATCAATGAAAGGATAACAAGTCCAAGAAAGTCCTCTACATGAAATATATCATCTGACCTCTATAACTCTAATTCAGTCCAAATCAGAATAAGTCCATGTACCATCTAATCGTCAAGAACACTAATCTTTTATTAAGGTAAGATCATATCTAACATGTCCTCAAATATCCACTAATAAGGTCTTTGTTTAATCTCCGATCACCATTCTATGTAAATAGCATAAGTCCCAGATCAATCCAAAGTCATCATATCCAACTCACATTCCCAACAGTTACATGATCGTCAAGTTCCATTACACATCTAGTAATCTGATTCAATAATCGTCATTCCAACATATAACAATATCCAGTATTAGTCATCTCACTTAACATACAACTCTGATCCCCAATCCTCAAGAGTTCACATTTCTATTAAGGTCGATCACCAGTTCCCAATACTTGGCAACATATCTAATCCATGCATATAAGATCTATTAGGTCAAGTCATTCCACCAACATCCATCTCTTGATATCATATACATCTATCAACAACTAATACATAATCCATGGGTGAAGTCCACAATCCATCAAGTAACCATACACAGCTGACAGACTCATATTAGTCGACTAAGGCTATATACAAGTCGACTAGGGGAAAGTATAGTCGACTAATCAAGTGGGCCAAGTCGACTAACTCCCCTGCCAGAATAGAAATCAGAGATACACCATCACTTATTCTTCTCATACTCTCTCCAGTACTTATATACTTTTCAACACACATGACTACACTAGAAATCTAAGCATTCATATGGTAATTAAAGGATTCCAACATCATAGATATGCATCTCCTGTTTCTATGCTTTCATATAAAATAAAGGGAATGATAAATCCACTACCATACTAAGAGATCTCCATACATAAACATGTAATCTAAGTATTCTACTCAACAATTATATAACACATACAATAATAGTTGCAATCACTTAATAAAGGAGAGAAAGAGGAAGAGACACTCACATTGGGGAAACTGCGCGTTACCGGGCGAGTCGCCGTTACGGTCGATGTGGCGCCGCTCTTCGCTGTCGGACTGCATAGGACGGTAGCCAGGGTCCTGGGGAAGACCTGGCTGTAATCTGGAGGTCTCGCGCTCGCCGGAAGGGCCTGGAATCGCCGCTCGCCCGCTGCTTGTGCTGCTGGTCTGAATCTGGATCTGCTGTGCGCGTCGTCGGGCGAGTCGCTGCCATGGTCGCTGTGGTGCGATTCCTCGCCAACGGACTGCATGGGGGGTGGCCAAGACACTGGGGAAGGTCACCGTGCTGGTCTCCGGCGACGGGATGGCGTGGATCGGGAGAACGACCAGCTCGCTCGCTGCTGAAAATACAGATCTGCTGCCGTCCAGATCTGGATTCGGCTATTGGTGCGCTGCTGCGGTCGCTGTGGAGAGAATCCGGGGCAGCCTGTGGATCAAGGGGAAGCTGCTGGTGTGCTGGGGGGCGAAGGCCAGGCCTGGGCTGCTGTTGGGATCTCCGGCCTGGTGCAGATTTGCGGCAAGAAGGGGCTGCTGCTGCTGCTGTCCAGATTTGCAGGAGGGAAGAAGGGGTTGTCGCCTGCAGGTGCTGCAGGTGGAGGAGCAGCCACAGGGGGCGGATCTGGACTGATCCTCGCTTGCTGGAAGGGGGACTGCGGTGTGCGTGCTGCCGCGCTGGGCTGATCAAGGGAGGAGGGATTGTTGGCTTGCTGTCCTGCTGCCGCAGATGGGGAGAGGAAGAAAGGGGTGCAGCAGCAAGGAGGGAGAGAGATAGGATGTGGGGCTGATGAGGTTGGGATGGAGATTAGATTAGGTTAGGTTTAGATTAAGGTGGGATTAGATAGGTTGTTGGGATTTAGATTATGATAGGATTGGTTTGTTAGGATTAGATACCGATAATGAGTTTCGGGTATGTGGGTAACGGGTTTGGGTTTGGTCAACGGTTGCGGTTTGGGCTCCAATGATAAATATAGGGTATTGGGTTTGAGGGTACTAGATTAGGATCCAATTAAGTTAAGTGTTGGGTCTGGTTTTGGGTAATGAATTAGATAGCGGGTATGGCATTGGGTCTCATAATGGGTATAAGGATCAAGACAACAAGAGTATGGGTAATGGGCTAGAATCCAAATAGTCATAGGATCATCAATGGGCAAATGGAAAGTAGGGTGAGAGACCAACAAGAAGAACACCACCACCACCACCAAGATTAGTATTAGCATTAATACTACTATCAAAATAATATACTAACACTAGTAATAATAATAGATAACAGTAACAATAGCCACACCAATAGTATTAATAATAATCACAAGAAGGAAAATAATAAATTAAGTTGATAAAATAATTTGTAAATCAAAATAAATACTTCAGGAAAACAAAGACACAGTATAATTAGATAGGGGATATTACAACTACAGATGTTATTATTTCGACATTCGTGAGTCTTTGACCGCAACTAAAATGCAGCATCATTCATCCAAGAAAAGAAATAGATCCACAAGTTCATTTATCACACATAAAGAGTCAGTACAACACTTCATGGGATAAAAAATGTCTAAACAACTACATGTACAGATTCAATAGGAAAGAATTTAATCAAGAAGTTCAGAACCCATAAAGAATAACCCGCTGATGATCGTGCTGTCGTGGAGGGAAAGAAGCAGAACAGCGGCAGCCAGCAATGGACATAAGCACAGCCTTCTCCTCATCTATAGATGCCCCATGCTTAAGTACGGAGACAATGTAATCCATACAGGAGGCCTCACAAGGCATTGTTATTGGTCCATCACTTGGAAGTCCAAATTCTTCTTCGGACATTCTGAAAAGCTCTCTAAAGAGTCTGTTGGTTAGATAAGCAATAGGTATCATGAAGCGTTCCCATCAGTAGAGTACACAAATATATGGCCTCTCCTCGCGATTGATGAACTGTACTCGTCTTATTATCGCCAAAATTGGTTCTTGTTGACATGATCCTTCTCCTACCCAAGGCAGCCACCTTTTGCCATTTCCTTGCCATTGCGAGGAGCCTCTTGGAAGTAACCATGGCTGCTTCTGGAGTTCAAGAGAGAATTTCAAGGAAAGCGATGATAAGGTGGAGAGAAGATTGAAAGAAGTGTGAAGGTGTTGAGTTGAAGGCAATGGAAATGGCAGGTATATATGGAGAGAGAGCAGGAGAATACAAGACAATCCATGTGCCTACTGTTGCTTTCTTGGTTGGAATGAGGAGGGAACACCAACATGTGGCTGATTTGAGTTGGAAGTTGGAAGTATGTTTGTGCAATGACCCACTTCATAAAAATTAGTAGGTCCAGGGAAAGAAGTAGCCAGAAACATTGGCCCATTAGAGTTTAAGAGACCAAGTACTTGGAAACAAATCGAGGCACGACTTGGTTTGAAGAATTCTTAACGTGTATTACTTGTCAACTAAAAGATTGGCATAATCTTTTTAGGGCATGAAGTTGTCAACTGTCGAATAACAAGATAAATTAGATCCATAGATACGTCTTGAAGTAATGATTTTCTTTGTTGATGTTGGGCCCGTGAATTAGCACCTTCATGTGAACTTGTCTCTGTTGTTTATCCTGCTTAACAAGAATCAATCTGACAACTAATCAAGATCACTGAGATATCAACAATCTAATTGGCCAGGTCGGCAAATATCAGGTGGGAGGTTTTCCGTTCAATAGAACGTTCCTTAATTTAAGAACCACCTTTCAATTTCCTTCCTTGGTTTAAGCACCAATTAGACTGAATCCAAGTCAGTCTCGATATACTGTAAAGTATATCCCCTGTATAAAGGACTTAGTCCACTTATACAGTATCACTTAGACTGAATCTAAGTCAATCTTGATATACTGTAGAGTATATCCCCTGTATAAAGGACTTAATCCACTTATACAGTATTTGAAGTGAGGTACGCTTAGAGCGAATCTCCTTAAGACAATTACGTCCCCCGCACCGGTGCTAACGGGATAATGGACGCTGGTCTCCCAAGATACAACACTTCTTCACGGTATTTGGATATCACTACCAAATCACCGTACGGTCGAACCGTAGTCAACCAGTACCTACACAGGATTAGCAAAACAGCGGTATAACGACAAATTTCAAATGAATATTTGTCTTACTCTTTTGGAGGAACACCCACTGTTGAGGACGTAGGAAGGTTGAAGAATTTTGGCAGAATCTCCTTTAGGAAGTCGCTTCGGATTCCCACTTCACTTGGAAGTCGCGGATTCCCACTTCGTTGGAAGTCGCTCTGGAAGTCGTGGATTCCCACTTCGCTGGAGCCCAGTTCAGAACCGAAGTCAGAACTTTAGAGAGAGAGAGAGAGAGATCTCAGATTTGTGTGTCTGAGAATGAACCCCTGGAGCGCTATTTATAGCGCTCCGGAGGGGTATTCTCGTCCGCCAAATTCCAGCAGTTGCGGACACCCGTTGGCGGGTGATTCGAATCTTTCCGCGGGCGGGTTGGAGCGGTTCGGCCCATACCTACGGACCCTGATTCAAAAAGAACCAGGCCAGGTAGGGAACCCGAGCCCGGCCCGGCCCGGCCCGGCACCGGCACCGGCGCCGGCGGCGGCGCGCGTGCGCGCACGTACGTATGTACGTGCATAGTTCCCTCCTTTTCGCGCGCGAAAACTCCAAGTACCCAAAGGGCACACCCTTTGTTCTCATTTCCTCTATTTATACCCCATGAGCTTCCATCACATGGCCAATGTGGGACTAAATGCATGTAGCTAACTTTAGTCCTTTTGGCTTTGAATTAGGCAATCTTTGGACTTGAATATCTCATTCATTCGAAGTCGGAATTGAACATGTGAATATACCACGTTCATCACAAATGGAAGGAGAACACACTCCAACCATCATCCGGTTGATTCGATCAACGGATCTCGCCATAATTCAACTCGAAGATTCACCTTTATATTCTTCAATTCCAACAGTCTCTTGATAGCCTCAACTAGCAAGTGACATTATAGCTATTATCCTATAAGAAACTCACTCCTATCCTCATGGATGATAACCTTTGGAAAAATGACAAAAGCATAAGGTGAAAAATAGCACGGACATTAATGATTGGAGCAGGAAAAGAAAGAAGCTACATATACAAGAAGTGACCAAGTGGTGAACGCAGTATGTTTTTTCAGTGTAGGCATAAATGTAATATGACAAGAAACAATCCCCAAGCATAGCCTAGAGCTCCGATACCACTTGTTGGGCTCGAAAGGCGGCCAAAGGACCGATCAAACTTAGCATAAATAAAGAACAAAAAGAGGAGACATGATATAACGAGGTTCGACAATTTTGCCTGCATCCCTGGGGCAGGAGAGAGATCTATTGATGTTTAACACACTAATACAAGAGGAATATGTTTCTCACTAGTTCTTGATGTCAAATACATTGAACACATATCCCGATTTATAGACAAGTGAGAGAGAGAAGAGCAAAAACATAGTAGGTCGGTTCACAATCGACTACCGAAACCCGAGTGCCAATCGACCGGTGCAAGCTTCCCCACTCTCTGTAATCTCAGAGAATGGGTTGGTCACTGAGATCCCCACTCTCTGTTAAATCTCAGAGAGTAGGTCATTCGACCGGGCGCTGGCATACCCACTCTCTGTTAAATCTCGGAGAGTGGGTTGGTCGACCGATAATACCCAATGTGCACATTGTGTACACGTCGGTCGGCTCGACCGACCCAATGCCTCTGCTTTTATCTGGTTGCCTTGGCTTCAATTCTCTTCTCTCTCTCCAACAAGAGTTAAATACTCTATCATCTAGATTTTGATTCTCTCCATGCACCTAAGTCTTTCCTCTCTTCACACACTAGTAGGATGTTCCTCTACTTGCAACTTTGTGATGATTGGGGCTTTTTGGCCCCAAGTCACAGTTCCGATGTTTCAGGCTACATCATAACCCTGAGTTCGAATTCTGGGAGGATTTTGTTTAGTTACTGCATATCCAGAACCGTTCACAAAAATTTCATGAAGATCCATCAGTTCTTTGAATAAATGAAGCCACTAGTAGTTCTAACTCGTACGAATCTTATGTGTTTTCCTCTCCCACGCTTGATACCATACATATGCATAGTTCTGTCCCATTATCACATTCTGTTCCTGTCAATAAGCAAGGCAATTAAACATGAATGCTAACTTCATCATAAAAAGTTGTTATTGATAAGCAAAAATGTATGTGTTTTACTAATGTTAAACTTTTTTGCTCCAGAGAGAACTTCTATACGCGAAACAAGTATCAACCATGGCGTTGCTCTATTGGATCCAAAATTGGCACTAAAACAACATAGGTACAGGTATGGCACCTTTTCAATAAACATTTCAGTAGCCTGTACAAAAATGTTCGGTTGCTCATGTTTTAGCTGATGCATCGCAGATACTGGACATTGGCTACTGGCAACAGTGGTGAGTGGAGCTCTCTCCACATCTATGGACACCTGAAATGGAAGTAGAGAAATGGTGTATTCCAGTAGTAGGCATCACATGGAAATGTGATAAGACCATCACTTGGCGAACCGAACTCCTCTTCAGACATTCTGAATAGCTCTCTGATTATGCTGTTTGTCAGGCACTTTAGGGGAACCATGAAGCGCTTTACATCGACAGAGTACACAAACAGATGACAGCTGGGCACTGATGCACTCCCCTTCTATTGCCTCTGGTTGACGTGATCCTTCTCCTTCCTAATGTGGCAACCTTCTGCCATTTTTTGCCATCTCGAGAAGTCACTTTTATTGACCAAAGCAAATTGTGGTGGTTGTTTAGCTGGAATGCTAATGAGCCGCTGGTGGTTTAGTTGGAATGCTAATGAGCTGTTGATTGCGAGGAATGTATGTGGCTTGTGTTATTATTTGGAGTGCCTCATATTCATTGGAAAAAAATTCAGATTCAGATAGAGGTAGTACAAGCTTCACAGATTAAGCACGGACATGTACAGGCATTGTGCATGTTATTAGTCGACTAATAGGTCATATTAGTCGACTAGGTTTTAGGCTGGTCGACTGATATTTTGGTGCAGTCGATTCGGCCCTGCAATAGAGAGTTGGGTTCTCAAATTGTGTTACAGTAGTCGTTTTGGGTATAGTCGACTAATACTTAATATTATTCGACTAGTAATTTGTCCTAGTCGATTAATGTCGGGTTCTGGCAGTTTTCTAATAGCGTTCTGTTTCCTATTTTGATTTGGATCTGTATTTCCTCTTTCTCTGAGGTGGTGCTGATTGAATTGTTAAAGTTTGTGTTGGACTAGAAGCATCTTAGGTGCCTTATAAACCCCTTGAGGGTGGCCTTTTGAAGGTTTGTTAAGAATTCAAGAGAAATTTAGATTTCTACCATTGAGAGTTATAAGAGAAATCTTCTTGTAACTCTTGTATTTTTTTCTCTGTTTTACTAAAGATTTCTCCCTCCTCCCCATAGACGTAGGCACATTACCGAACCATATTAAATCTGATATTTTTTGGTTGTGCTGTTTTAGTTTCAATTACTTGCTAGTGGTAGATCTTTTACGCTTCCTGAGAGTTTGCCGAACAAGTTCTTCATGAGAAAAACAGTTATACAGCCTTCGGACGAAGGAAGGTATGCCTATTCTACAATATCTAAATGCTTTTAATAAAAAATTTAACGACACGTTGACTCTAGGGTTAAGTTAGAAGAAGAAGACAAAACTCTTCTATTACTCTCTTCTCTTCCATCAAGTTATGACCACTTGGCGAACACCATTATGTATGGTAAGGAGACTTTAGAATTAGAAGATGTCAGACAGATGCTCCAGAATAACGAGTTGATTAAGAAGACAGATTCTATAGTGGAGATCTCAGGATTGGTTGTCAAGGACCAGAGGGGAAGATCAAAAGTAGGGGACCCAATGTAGGCTGTCGAAAAAATCATTAAAGACAAGTCTTCAAAAGCAGAGTCCCAAAACTCTAGACGCAGGGCTAATCATAGCCGTCACTGCAGCGCACTGCAGCACCAAGGCGCGAGGGTCGAAACCCGCGTCTCAGCCAACACTGCAGCACCAAGGCGCGAGGGTCGAAACCCACGTCTCAGCCAGCACTGCAGCACCAAGGCGCGAGGGTCGAAACCCGCGTCTCAGCCAGCACTGCAGCAACAAGGCGCGAGGGTCGAAACCCGCGTCTCAGCCAGCACTGCAGCACCAAGGTGCGTGGGTCGACACCGCGTCTCAGCCAGCACTGCAGCACCAAGGCGCGTGGGTCGACACCCGCGTCTCAGTTGTAACCGTCCTGGTTATAGGGTCAATCACGGCCCACATAACGGGGAAAGTTAACTCCCATTATGGAGTGTTTTTAGGAGGCACGTTCGCTCCTGAAACCTCTATAAATAGCCCTGTTGCTATGGAGAAGGAGTCAGATTTTTTAGAGAGATCAGAGAAGAACTTGACTCGAGAGTTTCTACAGAGAGTCCAACTCTTCAACTAATTTGCTGCGTACAAGTTAATCCTTGCCTACAATCTCTTTGAGATTTTGGTCGACAGAGCTGTGTTACTCCGTCCGCCAACCGAAGAGAAGATCCCCAGAAGTTCCTGACGTTCACCCGGTCAATGAAAAATAAGATTCACTTTTCACTGCCACTTGAAGAACTCAGCACTAAACAAAGGGGAGATTCAAGACTCAACATCTTCCCTGCCTTGTAGTCGGAGCATTAGTCCGTTGTAATCTTTCAACTGATTCAAGGAAATTTTACGCGAACCATTCTCCGTACCAAACACCCAAAAGGGATCCAAAGACTTCTAACAGTTTCTCTTACTACTTTTATAAGAAAGTAGGGCACATCAAGAAGAATTGTATGAAATACAAGAAGATACTGAAGATAAAAGGTGACAAGGATTCTGATGGGATTAGTACTAGTGAAAAGTCAAATTAAGCCGAGGTTGTCGATCAAGCAGATGAGAATCCATGTGATGTCTTGACGGCTGAATCAAGAAAAGGTAAATACTCAGATGCTTGGTTAATTGACTCGGGGCGTACATACCACATGTGCCCAAAAAAGAGAGTGATTCAGTACTTACAAGCCTTATGATAAAGGCTCTGTCCGATGGGTAACGATGTAATGTGCAAGATTATTGGCATCGACAACATCCGTATGAGGATGTTTGATGGACAGGTTTAAACCCTCACGAAAGTTTGACACATTGTGGATTTAAGAAGAACCTTCTCTCATTGGGAGCTTTGGAAGCTCGAGAGTACAAGTTTTCTACTGCAGATGGAGGAATCAAAGTTACCACAGGCTCCATAATGATTCTCAAAGGAGAATGGACAGCAAACTTGTACAAGTTAACAAGAAGCATTATTTTTGGTAATGCTTCAGCAGCAACAGAGAAGGAGGATACTATAAGACTTTGGAACATGCGTCTTAGACACATGAGCGAGCGAGGTCTTCAAGCCCTACACAAAAGGAGTGTTCTTCCAGATATCAATATTGCAAACTTGATCTTTGTAAATTTTGCATCATGGGTAGGCAACGTAGAGTAACTTCTC
Source organism: Agave tequilana (assembly GCA_038442645.1). Lineage (NCBI taxonomy): Eukaryota > Viridiplantae > Streptophyta > Magnoliopsida > Asparagales > Asparagaceae > Agave > Agave tequilana. Next base: position 158,071 of record JAVJIF010009089.1, on the reverse strand, counting down.
TACATCACAACACAAGACAACAGGCTTACTAGATCTCATACATACGCATGTGTGAGGGCCTTCGCCAGTAACATTCCATTGGGAGTCTAGGTACTATGTTACTTTCTTAAATGATTTTTTAAGAAAAAATTGGGTATACTTCTTGAAGTAGAAATCAGAAGTATTTTAGAAGTTCAAGGAGTGGAAACTATGGTGGAAAATCAGATAGGGCGGAAGCTGAAAACCTTGAGGTCCGACAATAGAGGCGAGTGTACTTCCAAAGAATTCAAAGAGTACTTAGTAAGTAAGGGCATCAAACACCAACTAAGTATTTCATGGCGACCAGAACAGAATGGAGAAGTAGAGCACATGAAGTAGACACTTACAAAGCGTTCCTGCAGTATCAGATTACATGTTGACATGTCAGAAGGATTTTGGGCAGAGGCGTTGAATCATGTGAGTTCTAGTAAACATGTCACCATCAACAGCTAATAATCTTCAGATCCCAGAGGAGATATGGTAAGGAGAGTCTGTGGACTATTCAACCTTCCCGGCATATAGTTTGATTAATAGTCAAAAAAGGAACAAACTGGAGTCCAAGTCTAAGAAGTGTATCTTCATCGATTCACCAAAAGAGTCAAGGGCTTCAGACTTTGGGATCTCAAGACAAGGAGCGCCTTTACCAGCAGAGATGTGATTTTTGACGAAGTATCAATGTTGCTAGAACAGTTATAGACGGAGGATAAAGCGGATGGTAGAGCTTCAGATAGTTCAGTAGATACTCAAGAAAATAAATTTGAGTTCTTAGGGAGCCCTAAAAGGCCTAAAGGGTCAGAAGTGGACTCCTCGAATTCAGATAGAGACGAACAGGAGGCTACTCAAGAGCAACATGTTTCTTGAGGCGTTCATCAGAGTTACGGTGCCACCAACAAGGTATGGCTGGAAAGATAATCATGTCTCTTTCGCATTGTAACAGAAATAGGAGATCTTGATAGTTATAGAAAAGTGATCGAGGCAGATGACCACGACAAGTGGATTATAACTATGGAGCAAGAGATGGAGTATTTGGATAGAAACCAAACATTGACATTAGTCAATCTTTTAAAGGATTCTAAGGTAATAGGTTGCAGATGGGTCTTTCGCAAAAAGGACAAATGAGCAGAATAAGATAAGGTTAGTTGCCAAAGAATATGCTCATAAGGAAGGTATTAACTACAATGAGATTTATTCATAGCAGTCAAGCATACATCTATTTAAATGTTATTGGCGATAATTATTCAGTTTGATCTAGAGTTGCATCAGATGGAAATCAAAATAACAGTTCTGCATGGAGAGCTGGAGGAGATATATATAAAATAACCTGAAGGTTATATTCAGAAAGGTAAATAAAACAAGGTGTGTCTTCTAAATAAGTTTCCTATGGACTTAAGTAGTCTCTCAGGCAGCGGTATAAATGGTTCGACTCTTTCATGATCAAGACCAGATACAACCGATGTAGTATGATAATTGTGTCTATTTTAAGCAGAGTGATGATCTGACATATTTGCTGTTATATGTCGATGATATGCTGATTGATGCTAGAAACAAGACTCATGTTCAAAAGCTTAAAGTTCAGCCCAAGAAGGAATTTGACATGAAGGATTTGAGAGAAACCAAAATAAATCTTAGGTATGGAGATAACTCGAGGCAGAGGCTCAGATAGACTTTAGCTATCCCAGAAGAACTATGTCTTAAGGTGTTGGAGAGATTCAACATGGCAAAAGGAAGACCAGTCACCACTTCTTTGACTGATCACTTTAAATTATCCTCTAAGCAGTATCCACAATCACCAGAAGAGGAGGAGATGTATTGAGTACCATATGCTAGTGCGGTGGGATCACTCATGTATAGTATGGTCTGCACTAGACTTGACTTAGTCTATGAAGCAACATTGGAAAGCTGTGAATTAGGTGCTACGATATCTGCGAGGGACTGCGAGACTAGGCTTGGTATTTCAAAGATTGAAAATAGAGAAGCCTAGGATACTGCAAGGTTATGTTGATGCATATTATGCTGGAAATCTTGATCAGCGAAAATCTACGATGGGCTATGTGTTCACAGTAGTTGTGTGCGTCATTAGTTAGAAGGCAGAGTTGTAAGATATAGTTGCTCTTTCAATAACAGAGGCGAAGTATATGGCCACAGTTGAGACATCAAAAGAAGCTTTGCGGTTGAGAGGATTGGTTGAGATGTTTAGTATCATACAGGACTCAGTTCGGGTTTATTGCGATAATTACAGTGATTTATCTCGCTAAGGATCACATGTATCACAAGCAGGTGAGCACATTAATGTGAGGTATCACAAGTTACATCAGTGGGTCATGGATAATAAGGTGATCGATTTGGTAAAGATCAACATGAAGAAGAATCCAGCGGATATGATTTTGAAAACCATCCGGGTGGAGAACTTCAGAGCATTTCTGAATTTCATCAAAGTTCTCCAAGTGGCGAACGGGCTCTTGGGAGGGAGCCATGTGAAGTCACAAAAGGGAGAGAAAGCAAGGCGAATGAAGCGGAGGCCAATTTCTATGGAGGGACTCAATGAACATGAATCAAGGTGGACATTACTAGTATTTGGAGTGCCTCGTATTCATTAAAGAATTCAGGTTCAGGTGGAGGTGTTACAAGCTTCACAGTTCAAGCACGGACATATACAAGCATTGTGCATGTTATTAGTCGACTAATAGGTCTTAGTAGTCGACTAGGTCTTGGGCTAGTCGACTAATATTTTGGTGTAGTCAACTAGGCCCGCAACAGAGAGTTGGGTTCTCAGATTGTATTACAGTAGTCGACTAGGTTTTGAGTATGTCGACTAATACTTGGTACTAGTCGATTAGTAATTTGTTCTAGTTGACTAATGTCGGGTTTTGACAGCTTCCTAATAGGGTTATGTTTCCTATTTTGGATTGGATCTGGGTTTTCTCTTTCTCTGAGGCGGTGTTGATTGGATTGTTGAAGTTTATATTGGAGTAGGATTATCCTAGGTGCCTATATAAACCCTGGGGGTAGCCTTTTGAAGGATGTGTTAAGAATTCAAGAGAAATTCAGATTTTCACCATTGAGAGTTGTGAGAAAGAGATCTTCTTGTAACTCTTATATTTTCTTGTCTGTTTTCAATAAAGATTTCTCCCTCCACTCCATGGACGTAGGCATATTGCCGAACCATGTTAATCTGGAGTTTTTTTTGTTGTGTGGCGTTTTAGTTTTAATTGCTTTCTAGTGGTAGATCTTTTATGCTTCCGCTTCCGCTGTCGAGCCTTCAACTCGATGTTTCTCTATTATTTGATCAGTGATAGATCACAACAACTTGAGTAGTTGAAGATAATAAATCTATGATGTATACATATGGATGAGGCAAGGGGCAGGAAGACGGTCCATGTGCCAAGTGGAGAAAGTTTTCGGATGAGGACGGAGCAATGACGTGCAGATTTGAGGTGGAAATTGCCACGTCTGGACTTTGGTAATGCTTCACTTCATGAGATGGGCAGGCCACCAGAATGAGAAATTGATGCATTGCTCATTGAGGGGCCACCCTTTTGTGACATTGCCTGTTGTTAGCAACCGCATCCAGCTCTTAGATTTGACGAGTGGATATAGATCTTGCTTGTTGGTTCAAAGGGCCACCCTCATGTGCCATTGTCTCCCCTGATTGCATCGTTTGTTTAGCAAGTGCTCCAGCTCTTAGATTTGATGAATAAATATGGATCTCTCTGTTGGTGTAGGGATGCTCTAAGGGCCACCCTCTTGTGCCATTGTCTTCCTTGGTTGCATCTTTTGTCTAGCAAGTGCCATACAGCTCCTATCTTTGAAGTTTGAAAGAGTTGTTTTTTACCTCTTTGTTGAAGGTTGCATCAAAGAGGAGGAAGAGTCATGAGATTGTAAAATTAGAAGATGGACAGGAAGTAGCATATTCCGTATTTTGTTAGAAATCCTGTGTGTTGTAGTTTAGTCTAGAAGCCTGAGTTCCGAGGGTAAACATCTGCAGGTTTTGGATACTCGTTTTAAGGAGATTTATTGTCAATCATCCTTCTTTTCTAATTTAAAGCATGTAATTCTATAAGGTGGTGATAAAGAATGTCCAATTACTAAAAATATGTCTTCTTTTTAGTTGAAAAGGTTTCACTGGCACCGCAAATAATATGTACTGCCAGCAGTATATATTTTCAGAGTTCCAATACAACCATCTTAATTGTAAGCATATAACCATAACGATTATTTTGTAGAGGATTAAATGAGAAATACATTTAGATTGTTTTCTTAAATATTGAACTACACCACCACAGGTATACATGTCAGTAAAAGATCAATAGGATCAAAATGATATCTAAGTCCTAAATTAGGAGTAGGAAGCCATATATTATGTATCTATGCTTCATATGCAAAATAGGCACATATACTTGCTCCGAATTTTATTAACTGATAGGATTGTTACCTGTTGATGCTAGATTCTATCTATAGGTCATCAGTTCTCAAGTTAGAGTCACATTATTTTCTTATTGATGACACATGGGCAGTCTTTCATAATTTCTTTCAAAGGGCGTAAAATAATAACAATAACAAAATATCCGGGAAAATGTATACCAATATTGGTTTTCTCTGTCATATTGAAACTATACCGATTACAAACAAAAATACATGTACACAGATCAGTAAATATGCCAGTCTAATGGCAGTTTCAGAAACCACAGAGAACTAGGTTCTGTTGCTCATGTCTTGAGGGTAAACAAGACCCTGTACACCGACTACTGGAAATAGTGGTGAGTACAGCGCTCTCCACATCTATTGACATCTGAAATGGAATCAAGGAGATAAAGTACCCCATGCAAGAGGAATCAAAGGGCAATGTGATAGGCCCATCACTCTGCAAACCAAACTCTTCTTCAGATATTCTGAAGAGCTCTCTAAAGATTGTGCTCGAAAGATACGTCAGGGGAATCATGAAGCGCTTTCCATCTGCAGAATAAACAAACAGATGGCCTCTGCAGGCAACAGGCGTACTGCAATTTTGATCACTTCTCATTGACGTGATCCTTCTCCTCCTCGATGCAGCTACCTTGTGCCATTTTTTAGCCATCTCGAGGAGCCTCTTTGCGTTAAGCATAACTAATTGTGGCGGTCTTGTGGAATTGTATTGTAATGGTAGATTGCAATGTTTTTTCTTTGAGTTGAAGGTAATGGAGTTGTCAGTTATATATGCAAGAGGCGAGGGAGCGAAGATTAGCCATGTGACAAGTGGGACTTTTCCCTTGTTTGATTCAACAGGGAGCACACCATATGCTGATAGGAGGTGGATTTAAGCTGGATGTCTGGACTTTGGTAATGATTGAATTCCTGAAGGGGACAGGTTACAAGAAACTAACGACCAATGTCGGTAAACGGCATGTTCCGATGGCCTGCAAGGTGTAGGATGAGCGAATCTACCATACAATTACGATGAGTTAGTCCACAGGAAAAGGAGTGTAGTTGACAGAGGGAACGTCATTGGGCCACCTTCATGTGAATTGCAGCGGCTGAGTAGTTACAAAGACAACAAGGCTGATATTGATGAATGGATCAATATTTGGAGGGCCACCCTAGTGTGACAATGTCTCTTATGATTCCCTCTTCTGTTTAACAAGTGACATACAACTCTTTTATCTATCTTCGAATTCTCAAAAGAATGTAGTTTTGCAGCATCATGGAAGACGAGAGGGAAGGACCATGTGGTGGTTGGAAAGATAATCCTGAAACGAGCATATGCTTTGAAGAAGGATGAACAAAATTGTCTGGTCATAAAGCATCTCCGTTTCTTGCAGTCTATTCAAGTGATGCCGCAAAAGGAGGCTTCTACTATTGTATTGTGGCATGTTTAACAGCCAAGGGGTTGATCTTATCATCAAGCTGCAGCGTAACATGTAGAAAGCAGGGATCCTTGAAGACTACTACTCGTTCTAAGAGAGGCAAATTCAATTCTTAACTTAATTGGAATAGGTGAAAATGTGCTAAAATTGAACCAAAAGGTTCTCATAGGATGTACAAGAAAGTACATATTGTAGAATCTTTATACTTAACAAAAGAAAGTGGTGATACTTTTGTTGGAATTGAAGAATATGAAAGCGAATCTTTGAGCTGAATTATGGCGAGATCCGTTGATCGAATCAACTGGATGATGGTTGTAGTGTGTTCTCCTTCCATTGAGGATGAACATGGTATATTCACATGTTCAATTCCGACTTCGAATGAATGAGATATTCAAGTCTAAAGATTGCCTAATTCAAAGCCAAAACGGGACTAAAGGTAGCTAAAAGCATTTAGTCCCACATTGGCCGTGGATGGAATTTGTGGTGTATAAATAGAGAAAATTGAGAACAAAGGGCGTGCCCTTTGGGTACTTGGAGTTTTCGCGCGCGATTGGGAGGGAACCATGCCCTATCATGAGTGCGCGCGCCGCCGCCAGCGATGGCGGCCGGCGGGGCCGAAGCCGGTGCCGGGCCCTGGTCCTGGTCCTGGGTTGGGTTTGGGTTTGGGTTCCCTACCTGACCTGGTTCTTTTTGAATCAGGTCTCAAGGGTATGGGCCGCTACCCGCTCCGAACCATGCCCTATCATGCGTGCGCGCGCCGGCGCCGGCGCCGGCGCCGGGTTCGGGTCCTGGTTCTGGTTCTGGTTTGGGTTTGGGTTCCCTACCTGGCCTGGTTCTTTTTGAATCAGGTCTCAAGGGTATGGGCCGCTACCCGCTCCGCCCCGCTCTGCTGTCAGGTTTCGAACCGATCCGCCAACAGGTGTCAGACCAGTTGGACAGCCAATGGTTGCGAGCCTGTTGTTCTGCCAACGGATGCGAGCCTGTTGTTCTGCCAACGGATGCGAATCTGTTGGAATGCCAACGGTTGTGAACCTGTTGGACTGCCAACGGTTGCAGCCTTTCGTTTGGGTTCGAACCTGTTGACCCCTCCTGGAGTGCTATATAAAGCACTCCAATCTCTCAATTGAAAAACACACAACAAATACACCAAGAGCAAACAATTCTCTCTCTCTCTATCTGAGTTTTGAAGCAGAAGCAAGTCTGCGTTCTGAACTGGGAAGTAGGTTTCCAAACGACTTCCAGCAAGAAGTGGGAATCCGAAGCGACTTCCAAAGGAGATTCTGCAAAAGTCATTCTGAAAGAGGGCTTAGAAAATTCATCAAATTCTTTTGTAGAATTGTTGTCTGAATCTAAGACTTCTGAAGAAGAATATTCTTCAACCTTCCTTCGTCCTCAACAGTGGGTGCTACTCTAAAGTAGAGGCAAATATTCATCCGAAATTTGTCCTTGTACCGCTGCTTCAACGATCATGTGAAGGTACTGGTTGACTACGGTTCGACCGTACGGTGATTGGTAGTGCTATCCAAATACCGTGAAGGAGTGTTGTATCTTGGGAGACCAGGTCCATTATCCCGTTAGCACCAGTGCGGGGGACGTAATTGTCTTAAGGAGATTCGCTCTAAGCGTACCTCACTTCAAATACTGTATAAGTGGATTAAGTCCTTTATACAGGGGATATACTTTACAGTATATCGAGACTGATTTAGATTCAGTCTAATTGGTGTTTAACTAAGGAAGGAAATTGAAAGGTGGTTCTTAAATTAAGGAACGTTCTATTGAACGGAAAACCTCCCACCTAATATTTGCCGACCTGGCCAATTAGATTGTTGATATTTTAGTGATCTTGATTAGTTGTCAGATTGATTTCTGTTAAGCAGATACCCAACAACTTTCACTACTATGGGCAAAGCATGTTTACAGTTTTACCTTAATATTTGGCTAAATTATTATTATTATTTACTTTTCCGTCGAAGCCCTCTAACAAGATCTCGATGGTATCTTTTCTCTCTACAGGTACCTAAAAAACTCTTTCCTCTCTTCACTCGCTTGTAGGATGTTCCTGTACTGGCAAATTGGTGATGGTTGGGGCTTTTTGGTTATTTGTGAATGTTTGTTTGATCATGGACTAAATTCTATTTGCTGTGATTAGTAGGAGATCAATTGTTATTGGTCAAGTAAGAGATAAATATGTGGCCTGTTCTTATTTCAGTCTGGGTTCCTACAGTTGGCTTGTCTATAGGGTGTTCTAAATTTTGGTCGGTTCCAGTAAAATGCAGAATGAGCAAGGGGATGTTAGGGTGCTAGGTTGATGAAAATCTAGTGATTATGGGGATATTTCTTCTCTACCATAAAGGTATTTATTGTGTCGTCCAATTGCTTCGAACTTCTCTTTACCAGCCTAGAAGATGATGAGCCCTAGTTACCTGAGTTACATGCACATGTTGACAAGGATCTTGGTAGAACTCTTCTAAATTGCAGCCTCATGATACAACAATGTCACAGTGATATTAGATACTGTCAGTCTCAAAAAAAAAATTGTTTCTCAAAGGCACTTTGACTAGGTGTTGCAATTCTATGTATGAAAATTCTGACTACTTGGTTGTAATCCTTTGGAAATCTTTCATTAACATTTCATATGGAAATGCAGGGGAACTTAACCTCACTGTTTTATCTCAAAAGAGAAAAAGAAAAGAAAAGAAAATAAAGACAAGGATAGATTCAATGTAGTGGGAATGCAAAATTATAGATGGCAATGGTTGCATGGTCACATCAATTCACAGACAAACTCAACTTGATAAAGGAAAGAAATTGCAACTATATCAGAACAAGAACCACCTTCTCATTAAATGAAATCACCATTTCAACCATTGAACCTTCCGACTCTAACTTCATCTCAACTATTAGAGGATTTACTTATCAAAAATGGTTTATATTCATAACTCTCACAATTCACAATTCTAAATTTACTTTTACTGCTATGGTTGATCTGGAGCTGACCATAGTGTTTGGGACCCAGGGGGATCAAATGCGGAAAATAGGCGGAAGTAATTAGGACAAGAGATTAAGACAGAAGTAATTTGGACAAAATATTAAATGTATGTAACGAAATCCTTTCTTTAGAAATTCTTGTAATGCTAAGGTAGATAATAGTGGAATAGTTTGAAATTTATTCTGCATATTAAATGTTTCTTTGTGAATTTTAATTGCGTATGATGTTTTGAAGTCAAATGTTCCTATACTATAGATGTTATCTATTTTTTCATTTGAAATTTTTCATTCTAAATAATCTTCATGAATTATGTCCTCTCTACTTCTTATTATCTTCTTATTTGATCCTGAGGATGAATTGGAACCTAGAATCATCCTTCTCACTATGTTAGTCATAATTAATGCATGTTCAAGTGTATAATGCAATTCTAACTTTAACGGGAACATGGGAACACTATGCCTGGAACACCCTATTCACTGCGGGCTTACCAACGGACTTACAAGCTTACCAACGCTTACCAACGCTAATGCAGAATACAATATGCAATTGATATGCACTAATGATAACAACAGTGCAAGAATAATGGCTCTGATACCAGTTGGGACCCAAGGGGATCAAATGCGGAAAATAGGCGGAAGTAATTAGGACAAGAGATTAAGACAGAAGTAATTTGGACAAAATATTAAATGCGGAAAGTAAATGGGAAGTAAGTTGGACAAAGATGATGATATTAATTTTTCAAATGGAAATTACAAGATGGAATAAATACTTACAATATTTGTCTTGATACAATAACTTTTGAAACTGGATACAAGAAGAAGTAGGAATACAGGTTGGGAATATTGCTAAGAGGGTTGAAGCTGAAGTTGGAAGTAGTTGGTTTGTAGCTGGTAGTATTCGATTAGGCGATTAGTAGGCGATGATTCTGGATGAATGGAGGGGCACCACATTTATAGGTGAGTGCCGAGTCTTCTGGAGAGTCCTTGATTATTGCATTTGTTTGGAGGAAACTGCGTTGATGTGATTTGAGGTGATCTTGATGTGATTTGAATTTGATTTGACTCCTTGTCTTCTTTTGACTTTATGCATGCGTGAGGAATCCGCTTTAGGCATGCGTGATGTGCTGTCAGGTAAGTGCTGTCTCTTTTGTCTTCTTTGAATGCTTTGGAGGGAATCTGCTTTTGAATTGTGCGCCTTTGAAGGTAAGTGGCTGTTCAATCTGCTTTTGAATTATGTTGGCGAGATGCGCGCGGGATGCGCCTTTTGAAGTGATGTTTGATGCCTTTTGTCCTTTTGTCTTGCACCTTTTGAAATGATGCTTGATGCCTTTTGTCGTTGTTGTTTGATGGTGATGGAATCCTGCAGGGTGCCTCATGCAGAGATGGTTTTGTTAGGTATTAGTCTCACTTTAGGTTTTGGCTTTGTTAGGCCATTTTGTTGTTTTGCTCTGGGAATCCTTGCTGTTGATTTTTATTTCCTGGATGCACCTTTGAATTGATTGGATGCCTTGTTTTGTGATGGATCAAATGCAGAAAATAGGCGGAAGTAATTAGGACAAGAGATTAAGACAGAAGTAATTTGGACAAAATATTAAATGCGGAAAATAAATGGGAAGTAAGTTGGACAAAGATGATGATATTAATTTTTCAAATGGAAATTACAAGATGGAATAAATAATTACAATATTTGTCTTGATACAATAACTTTTGAAACTGGATACAAGAAGAAGTAGGAATACAGGTTGGGAATATTGCTAAGAGGGTTGAAGCTGAAGTTGGAAGTAGTTGGTTTGTAGCTGGTAGTATTCGATTAGGCGATTAGTAGGCGATGATCCTGGATGAATGGAGGGGCACCACATTTATAGGTGAGTGCCGAGTCTTCTGGAGAGTCCTTGATTATTGCATTTGTTTGGAGGAAACTGCGTTGATGTGATTTGAGGTGATCTTGATGTGATTTGAATTTGATTTTGCTCCTTGTCTTCTTTTGACTTTATGTATGCGTGAGGAATCCGCTTTAGGCATGCGTGATGTGCTGTCAGGTAAGTGCTGTCTCTTTTGTCTTCTTTGAATGCTTTGGAGGGAATCTGCTTTTGAATTGTACGCCTTTGGAGGTAAGTGGCTGTCCAATCTGCTTTTGAATTATGTTGGCGAGATGCGCGCGGGATGCGCCTTTTGAAGTGATGTTTGATGCCTTTTGTCCTTTTGTCTTGCACCTTTTGAAATGATACTTGATGTCTTTTGTCGTTGTTGTTTGATGGTGATGGAATCTTGCAGGGTGCCTCATGCAGAGATGGCTTTGTTAGATATTAGTCTCACTTTAGGTTTTGGCTTTGTTAGGCCATTTTGTTGTTTTGCTCTGGGAATCCTTGCTGTTGATTTTTATTTCCTGGATGCACCTTTGAATTGATTGGATGCCTTGTTTTGTGATGGTGATGCCTTGATGGAATCTGCAGAGAAGTGTTAGTAATTTTTTTTCTTTTTTTTACATATCAAAGGGATCTTGGCCGCCAATGGGATCAGTAGAGGCGGAGGATGCGGTTTAATTTGCTCGAGAGCGGTTGAGTTGTTTCTGCATTTTCTTTAATTTTGGAATTATAAGAATTGCTGAAATTCGTCTTCGAAGTCAGAATCTTCTTCTTGAATTGTTATCGGAGTTTGGCGAGTAGAAGATTTTGGAGTGAGTGGAGAAGCTGTCGTCTTAGCAACCTGTTGAATTTGATGATGAAGCTTTTTGCCTGTGTTGATGAATTCTATAACAGTGCGATCAGAACACAGCTCTTGATTAAATTTATCCCACCATTTAATTTTGAATTCTCGGAAGAGACTCATAGGAAATTTGTCTGCAATAATATAATGTTGAGTAACTTTGTAACTCCAACAGAAAATTCATAAAACTTTGAACTCCCTGTAGAACTGTACTGTCTTAACATAGTGCAGTCCCTTGGCCTTGAGTAGGTAGAGATTAAATCCTTTTAGTACTGCTGGTGGTAGAATATCTGGTGTGGGTCCGTATGAATGCCACCATTCGTAGAACCATATTGGAAAGTCATCTTGGCAGTTTGAATGAAAGGTAAAGAACCATGAATGATCAAATGGTCTGTAGAAAAATGCGCGATACCAGGCCATCTGATAATCATGATAAGAGTAACCTTTTGGAATATAATTAACTGTAAAGTCCTTCATTGTAGCATATGATGTCCATTCTGTTGATTTAATTACTCTTTTGATGATGCATTTGGAGTAAGAAATCTTGTCAGGATTGTTTTTGTCCATAGTATGATATAGCTCAATGGAGCCAGAATCAACTAGGACAAGTTCATAGTACCTTTGGTTTTTGAGATGTTCATCAGGAATCCATTGACATCCAAGTGGTAGAATTTTATTAACAAATGAAGTGAGAGTTTTGTACTTCAGTAAAAGTGGTAAGAAGTAAATGGTCTGGATTTTTCTTTGTAAAATAGGGAGATGAATCGGATGTTGACTGAGGCTTTGAAGTGCTTTGAATCTTTGAGGAGGGTGATTGAGAAGTCATAGCATAAGTGAGAGGAGGAAAGTTACCTAAGACTTGAAATCTATTGGGACTTTGAATGGGTGAGTATGAATGTGGTGAGGCTTTTATCTCATAATCTTTTAAATTGACGGTCTTTTGTATTGGAGATTTGCCCTTGTCTATGCTCATTTTGAATCTGTGGTTAAAAAATTCACGAGTTAGGAAATCGGGTAAGGAATTATTTAAACCTTTAAGATATTCAATATCAAAGTCAAAAAAAGAAAGAATGACTTGCCATCTGGCAAAGATTTGCTTAGATGCAATATTTGGACATCCTTTTCAAGAATGAATTTGGCAGACTGACAATCAATTCAGAGAAGGAATTTTTTATTCAAAAGATCATCTTGAAATTTAGAAATGCATTGAACAATGGAAAGAATTTCCTTCTTGATGGTCGAATAGGACTTTTGAGGACCTAGCCAGACACTTGAATGAAATCTAACTAATTGCTCATGAGATGACTGTTGAAATTTTTGTTTTAATATGCCTCCATATCCTATGTCTGATGCATCAGTTTCGACTATCATGAATGCATGAGGATGAGGAATGCACAGACATGGTAATGAATGGATTTTCTCTTTAATTTGTTTGACTACTTGAGTGTGTTTTGTCAGACCATGCTGGTGGATTTTTTTATTTTGAAGTCTTTGAAATAGTGGTGCACAAGTTATTCGTATTTTGGAATGAAATCAGATACATAATCTAAATATCCTAAAAATCTTTGTAATTGTTGTAAAATATCATCTCGGAGGAACACAATTTTATTTTGTTTTCTTTGAATTAAATTTATACTATGATAAATTGAATTAGTTTGTAAAGTATTTAATTCCTTATATTGTATAGGGGTTATGAATTTGAATAAGATTTTTTGTCCCATGATTTTTGTTCCTAATCTGTTTGAATTAACCCAAAATGGATAAATTTGTGTTAGAAATGGAATTCCTAATATTACATCAGTGTTTAAATCATCTACTATTATGAATTGGTGTTTGAAACATATTTTGTCATTACATATAGATGTTTTAGTTAGTTTTCCCCTGACACGTAAAGGAGAATCGTTTGCTGTTACTAGTTTTTCGTTTGTTAGTTCATAGTATTTTGTTGGAAATATGCCGTCTCTAAGTACACTATGGTCAGCTCCAGAATCAACCATAGCAGTAAAAGTGAATTTAGAATTGTGAATTGTGAGAGTTATGAATATAAACCATTTTTGATAAGTAAATCCTCTAATAGTTGAGATGAAGTTAGAGTCGGAAGGTTCAATGGTTGAAATGGTGATTTCATTTAATGAGAAGGGTGGTTCTTGTTCTGATATAGTTGCAATTTCTTTTCCTTTATCAAGTTGAGTTTGAATAAGGCACATTTGGGTTTCATATGCTAAGTTTTTTGTTTCTATTTGGTTTAAATTTTCTTTAATATTCTTAATTTCTTCTTTTAATAATTTTATTTCTGTTCGAAGTTCATGAATGCTATTTGGTTGGGATTTTAGAGTTGTATTTACAGGATATGTTTCAAAAAGTTTTGAAATACTGAAGGGTTGAATTGGTTTATCCTGATTGTCTTCTTCATTAATTATTAAGGTTTTTAATTTTTCTAAATGTTCTTTTTGTTTTTCTGGGTCAGGAATTTGTTGTATCATATCAAATATCAATTCTTTTGAATCTCTTCTTAAATTTTTTGCCTTAGGTAGTTTTAATGTATTTCGTGTATTAATCATATTAATCTGTTTGCATGTACATGTATTATCACTAGAACTTGAGGAATAATAAAATCCATCATCTTCAGATATTTTATTAATTTCAGAATAGAGTTGTAATTTTTGTTTAAATTTTCTTTTATGTTTGAATCTATATCTGATAAATTGTCTATTATTTCATTAATTTTATTTTTTCCTTTTGATTTGTATTTACTTGCGATGTGACCAGGTTTGCCACATTTATAACAAGTAATTCTTTTAGATTGATAATAATCTTCGTTTGAATGTTTTGGAGAATGTTTATATTTCTTTGACCTATGTTTTTTATAAGGAATCATTTTTTGTTTATGTTTCTTTTCTGTTGAGGGAGCTCTTATTCCTGTGATGCCAAATGCTTCACAGAAAGAACCCATTTCTTTTCGTTTATTACCGTATTTGGCTTGGAATTATAATTCTTGACAGACTAGTAATGCTTCCTTTTTAACAAATGCAAATAATTGTCCATATGTTATGGTACTAAAATCAATATTATCGTCTTCAACTCCCATGGCCTTTTTAATACTTGTAAATACTCTTTGAGAAAATAGGTTGGAATACTTTAATAGGTTGTTGAAATGAATAATCTGAATGTGACTTTCTACTGGGTTCCGTATACCTATTGGAAAAGGAGGTTGAAGGTTGTTCTCTTAGTGAATTAAAATGTATTAATACCGTTCCATCATTTTCTTCAATAATATCAGAAATTTTTGTTTGTTCTATGTCTCTAGGAATTTGAGGATTTTCTATCCTAAATTCCTCAGGAATTGTAATTTCGTTCCATTTTAATCTTCTGGGGACAAAGGTTTTTGAATGTTATGCCTCAATTTGAAGTAAGACAGTTTCTTCTTGTATAGAAGTATTTATCATTTTGAATTTAGGGTTCATGTTAGAGTTCATTAGTTTGAAATACATTTTATACATAACAGCTACTTGTTCAGTAAATTTTTCAAATTCGTCACCTTGTAAATGAATATCTAGGATTAATGAATTTAAAAATAATGGATCTGTTAATGATACTGAGTAATTAGGCATACAGTTGAAATAAACTGGACCATTACATATATTTGTTTGAATCATGGACAAAACGGATGACTTGTATCTTTTTAGTCTTTTGTCTCTTAAGGCTATATACACAGGAATGTCTACACCTGTATGAACTAAGGTTTAATTGCTACTTGTATTAGACCAAAATGTATGTAACGAAATCCTTTCTTTAGAAATTCTTGTAATGCTAAGGTAGATAATAGTGGAATAGTTTGAAATTTATTCTGAATATTAAATGTTTCTTCGTGAATTTTAATTGCGTATGATGTTTTGAAGTCAAATGTTCCTATACTATAGATGTTATCTATTTTTTCATTTGGAATTTTCCATTCTAAATAATCTTCATGAATTATGTCCTCTCTACTTCTTATTATCTTCTTATTTGATCCTGAGGATGAATTGGAACCTAGAATCATCCTTCTCACTATGTTAGTCATAATTAATGCATGTGCAAGTGTATAATGCAATTCTAACTTTAACGGGAACACGGGAACACTATGCCTGTAACACCCTATTCACTGCGGGCTTACCAACGGACTTACAAGCTTACCAACGCTTACCAACGCTAATGCAGAATACAATATGCAATTGATATGCACTAATGATAACAACAGTGCAAGAATAATGGCTCTGATACCAGTTGGGACCCAGGGGATCAAATGCGGAAAATAGGCGGAAGTAATTAGGACAAGAGATTAAGACAGAAGTAATCATAATAAGGGCTCTTGAAATGGAGAAGGGAGTAAGGCCAGGGCAGTTGGCATTCACTGAAAGAGATCTGAGGAATTTCCTTCAAGCTTCTAAGAGCATTAATCGAGAAGGGGAGGGATCTGAGCTACTTAAGGTTTGCAGATCCGTGAAAGAAAAGAATCCGGATTTCCGTTATGAGTATACCCTGGATGAGAACAATAAGCTCAAGCATGTTGCTTGGTCTTATGCTACTTCTATTCGTGCATATAAGATGTTTGGGGATGTGGTGGTTTTTGACACATCATATCATTTGAGTGCTTATGGTAGACCCGTTGGGGTCTGGCGTGGTATTGATAATCATGGGCATACCATATTTTTTGGTTGTGTTATCTTATTGAATGAAAAGCCGGAGTCAATTACATGGGCCATTCAGGTTTGTCTCTCTGGTAATTGATTTGGCAGAAAATAGGCGGAAGTAATTAGGACAAGAGATTAAGATAGAAGTAATTTGGACAAAATATTAAATGCGGAAAATAAATGGGAAGTAATTTGGACAAAGATGATGATATTAATTTTTCAAATGGAAATTACAAGATGGAATAAATACTTACAATATTTGTCTTGATACAATAACTTTTGAAACTGGATACAAGAAGAAGTAGGAATACAGGTTGGGAATATTGCTAAGAGGGTTGAAGCTGAAGTTAGAAGTAGTTGGTTTGTAGCTGGTAGTATTCGATTAGGCGATGATCCTGGATGAATGGAGGGGCACCACATTTATAGGTGAGTGCCGAGTCTTCTGGAGAGTCCTTGATTATTGCATTTGTTTGGAGGAAACTGCGTTGATGTGATTTGAGGTGATCTTGATGTGATTTGAATTTGATTTGGCTCATTGTCTTCTTTTGACTTTATGCATGCGTGAGGAATCCGCTTTAGGCATGCGTGATGTGCTGTCAGGTAAGTGCTGCCTCTTTTGTCTTCTTTGAATGCTTTGGAGGGAATCTGCTTTTGAATTGTGCGCCTTTGGAGGTAAGTGGCTGTCCAATCTGCTTTTGAATTATGTTGGCGAGATGCGCGCGGGATGCGCCTTTTGAAGTGATGTTTGATGCCTTTTGTCCTTTTGTCTTGCACCTTTTGAAATGATGCTTGATGCCTTTTGTCCTTGATGTTTGATGGTGATGGAATCTTGCAGGGTGCCTCATGCAGAGATGGCTTTGTTAGGTATTAGTCTCACTTTAGGTTTTGGCTTTGTTAGACCATTTTGTTGTTTTGCTCTGGGAATCCTTGCTGTTGATTTTTGTTTCCTGGATGCACCTTTGAATTGATTGGATGCCTTGTTTTGTGATGGAATTTCCTATGAGTCTCTTCTGAGAATTCAAAATTAAATGGTGGGATAAATTTAATCAAGAGCTGTGTTCTGATCGCACTGTTATAGAATTCATCAACACAGGCAAAAAGCTCCATCATCAAATTCAACAGGTTGCTAAGACGACAGCTTCTCCACTCACTCCAAAATCTTCTACTCGCCAAACTCCGATAACAATTCAAGAAGAAGATTCTGACTCCGAAGACGAATTTCAGCAATTCTTACAATTCCAAAAATTCAAGAAAATGCAGAAACAACTCAACCGCTCCCGAGCAAATTCAACCGCATCCTCCGCCTCTACTGATCCCATTGGCGGCCAAGATCCCTTTGATATGTTAAAAAAAAAAAATTTACTAACACTTCTCTACAGATTCCTTCAAGGCATCACCATCACAAAATAAGGCATCCAATCAATTCAAAGGTGCATCCAGGAAACAAAAATCAACAGCAAGGATTCCCAGAGCAAAACAACAAAATGGCCTAACAAAGCCAAAACCTAAAGTGAGACTAATACCTAACAAAGCCATCTCTGCATGAGGCACCCTGCAAGATTCCATCACCATCAAACAACAACGACAAAAGGCATCAAGCATCATTTCAAAAGGTGCAAGACAAAAGGACAAAAGGCATCAAACATCACTTCAAAAGGCGCATCCCGCGCGCATCTCGCCAACATAATTCAAAAGCAGATTGGACAGCCACTTACCTCCAAAGGCGCACAATTCAAAAGTAGATTCCCTCCAAAGCATTCAAAGAAGACAAAAGAGACAGCACTTACCTGACAGTACATCACGCATGCCTAAAGCGGATTCCTCACGCATGCATAAAGTCAAAAGAAGACAAGGAGCAAAATCAAATTCAAATCACATCAAGATCACCTCAAATCACATCAACGCAGTTTCCTCCAAACAAATGCAATAATCAAGGACTCTCCAGAAGACTCGGCACTCACCTATAAATGTGGTGCCCCTCCATTCATCCAGGATCATCGCCTACTAATCGCCTAATCGAATACTACCAGCTACAAACTAACTACTTCCAACTTCAGCTTCAACCCTCTTAGCAATATTCCCAACCTGTATTCCTACTTCTTCTTGTATCCAGTTACAAAAGTTATTGTATCAAGGCAAATATTGTAAGTATTTATTCCATCTTGTAATTTCCATTTAAAAAATTAATATCATCATCTTTGTCCAACTTACTTCCCATTTACTTTCCGCATTTAATATTTTGTCCAAATTACTTCTGTCTTAATCTCTTGTCCTAATTACTTCCGTCTATTTTCCGCATTTGATCCCCCTGGGTCCCAACTGGTATCAGAGCATATCAATTGCATATTGTATTCTGCATTAGCGTTGGTAAGCATTGGTAAGCTTGTAAGTCCGTTGGTAAGCCCGCAGTGAATAGGGTGTTCCAGGCATAGTGTTCCCGTGTTCCCGTTAAAGTTAGAATTGCATTATACACTTGCACATGCATTAATTATGACTAACATAGTGAGAAGGATGATTCTAGGTTCCAATTCATCCTCAGGATCAAATAAGAAGATAATAAGAAGTAGAGAGAATATAATTCATGAAGATTATTTAGAATGGAAAATTCCAAATGAAAAAATAGATAACATCTATAGTATAGGAACATTTGACTTCAAAACATCATACGCAATTAAAATTCACGAAGAAACATTTAATATTCAGAATAAATTTCAAACTATTCCACTATTATCTACCTTAGCATTACAAGAATTTCTAAAGAAAGGATTTCGTTACATACATTTTGGTCTAATACAAATAGCAATTAAACTTTTAGTTCATACAGGTGTAGACATTCCTGTGTATACAGCCTTAAGAGACAAAAGACTAAAAAGATACAAGTCATCCGTTTTGTCCATGATTCAAACAAATATATGTAATGGTCCAGTTTATTTCAACTGTATGCCTAATTACTCATTATCATTAACAGATTCATTATTTTTAAATTCATTAATCCTAGATATTCATTTACAAGGTGACGAATTTGAAAAATTTACTGAACAAGCAGCTGTTATGTATAAAATGTATTTCAAACTAATGAACTCTAACATGAACCCTAAATTCAAAATGATAAATACTTCTATACAAGAAGAAACTGTCTTACTTCAAATTGAGGCATAACATTCAAAAACCTTTGTCCCCAGAAGATTAAAATGGAACGAAACTACAATTCCTGAGGAATTTAGGATAGAAAATCCTCAAACTCCTAGAGACATAGAACAAACAGAAATTTCTGATATTATTGAAGAAAATGATGGAACGGTATTAATATGTTTTAATTCACTAAGAGAACAACCTTCAACCTCCTTTTCCACTAGGTATACGGAACCCAGTAGAAAGTCACATTCAGATTATTCATTTCAACAACCTATTAAAGTATTCCATAAATCCCCTCTTCTCGAAATGGATCAAGGAAATTATTCTCCGACATCATCACAAATGAAAGGAGATTTCACTAGTGAAATTAATGTAATTACTAGTGATAAACCATTCATTAGTAAAAGTTTCGAATTAATGAAAGACTTTAGAGAAGAATCCGAATATTTTAAATGGTTCTCAGAATTTGATAGAACTTACCAAGAAATATTAATAAAAGAATGGATCACTGATATAAACAAACAAAAAATTAATTTTAATTTTGAGATATGGTTAGAATATTATTTAATAAAATAAGGTATTCAAAACCCCTATGATCAATCCCGAATTGATGTTCAAACTAGTTTATATAAAAAATGGCAGTTAATAGATGGTAAAACCGTGACTTCTATCTACCCCCCATTACAATCTATCAAAATTACTACTAATGAAGGAGAAATTACTGCTTCACCTTTTAAACGAGGCAAAGATAATAATGAACCAGTCAATGTCAAAGATATTAAAAATATATATCATCAGAATAATTATTCAAATCAAATGTTACATACCATAGCACAACAAATTGATTCATTATCAACAGAAATTAAAGGAGTATACAAAGAGAAGAATCCTAACTTTCCACAAAGCGCACCACATTTTCAACCAACTAATATACCGATTGAACTTACAGAAAAAATTCAACCACTTAGTCTGCTAGGACAAATAACTCAAGCTCTAGAAAAAATTAATAAAGACATTCCAAGTACATCAAAAATAAATACCATTGAAGAACAAAATACTTCAGAACCTGAATCTGCAGAAAACTCTGCAGATGATTCAGCCTCTGATAATTCCTTAGTTCAACAAATAAATCAAATAGAAAATAATATACAAGGAACAGATTAGAATTTAGAAATTAATAGAATTCATAGAAAATATAAACAAAATAATGATAATTCATACAAAAATTACTGGAATAAAGGAAAAACCAGAAATTATTATCCTAGACCAACCCCTCCGGATATTCAATATGAAGAACGAGCAATATTCAAGTCAAGTTATGATGGTACATCCGTTTATGAATGGAATATTGATGGAAAAAGTGAATATGAAATATTAAATACTTTACAAGAGATGGGTATGGCAGTAACTGCCTACAAAACGAATCGATTACCAGAACAAAATGCCACAGTTTACATAGTTACCAAATTCACTGGTCAATTAAAATATTGGCGGGATAACTCATTAACCTTAGAAGATAAAAAAGCTATTTTAAATCATGAAATGGAAGTAGAAGATGCTCAAGGAACAATTACTAGAAAAAATGATTCCACTAGTTTTCTCATCGTTACAATAGCAACACATTTTGTAGGAAACCCTGCAGAAGAATTAGGATCTTCAAAAATATTCCTTACTAATTTACGATGTCCAACCCTTTCTGATTTCAGATGGTACAAAGATATGTTTTTAACTCATGTCTTAAAACGATCAGATTCAACCAAATCATTTTGGAAAGAAAAATTTATTACTGGTTTACCCAACCTATTTTCACAAAAAGTATTTACAAGTATTAAAAAGGCCAAGGGAGTTGAAGACGATAATATTGATTTTAGTACCATAACATATGGATAATTACTTGCATTTGTTAAAAAGGAAGCATTACTAGCCTGTCAAGAATTAAAATTCCAAGCCAAATACGGTAATAAACGAAAAGAAATGGGTTCTTTCTGTGAAGCATTTGGCATCACAGGAATAAGAGCTCCCTCAACAGAAAAGAAACATAAACAAAAAATGATTCCTTATAAAAAACATAGGTCAAAGAAATATAAACATTCTCCAAAACATTCAAACGAAGATTATTATCAATCTATAAGAATTACTTGTTATAAATGTGGCAAACCTGGTCACATCGCAAGTAAATGCAAATCAAAAGGAAAAAATAAAATTAATGAAATAATAGACAATTTATCAGAAATAGATTCAAACATAAAAGAAAATTTTAAACAAAAATTACAACTCTATTCTGAAATTAATAAAATATCTGAAGATGATGGATTTTATTATTCCTCAAGTTCTAGTGACAATACATGTACATGCAAACAGATTAATATGATTAATACACGAAATACATTAAAACTATCTAAGGCAAAAAATTTAAGAAGAGATTCAAAAGAATTGATATTTGATATGATACAAAAAATTCCTGACCCAGAAAAATAAAAAGAACATTTAAAAAAAATTAAAAACCTTAATAATTAATGAAGAAGACAATCAGGATAAACCAATTCAACCCTTCAGTATCTCAAAACTTTTTGAAACATATCTTGTAAATACAACTTTAAAACCCCAACCAAATAGCATTCATGAACTTCGAACAGAAATAAAATTATTAAAAGAAGAAATTAAGAATATTAAAGAAAATTTAAACCAAATAGAAACCAAAAACTTAGCATATGAAACCCAAATGTGCCTTATTCAAACTCAACTTGATAAAGGAAAAGAAATTGCAACTATATCAGAATAAGAACCACCCTTCTCATTAAATGAAATCACCATTTCAACCATTGAACCTTCCGACTCTAACTTCATCTCAACTATTAGAGGATTTACTTATCAAAAATGGTTTATATTCATAACTCTCACAATTCACAATTCTAAATTTATTTTTACTGCTATGGTTGATTCTAGAGCTGACCATAGTGTACTTAGAGACGACATATTTCTAACAAAATACTATGAACCAACAAACGAAAAACTAGTAACAGCAAACGATTCTCCTTTACGTGTCAGGGGAAAACTAACTAAAACATCTATATGTAATGACAAAATATGTTTCAAATACCAATTCATAATAGTAGATGATTTAAACACTGATGTAATATTAGGAATTCCATTTCTAACACAAATTTATCCATTTTGGGTTAATTCAAACGGATTAGGAACAAAAATCATGGGACAAAAAATCTTATTCAAATTCATAACCCCTATACAATATAAGGAATTAAATACTTTACAAACTAATTCAATTTATCATAGTATAAATTTAATTCAAAGAAAACAAAATAAAATTGTGTTCCTCCAAGATGATATTTTACAACAATTACAAAGATTTTTAGGATATTTAGATTATGTATCTGATTTCATTCCAAAAATACGAATAACTTGTGCACCACTATTTCAAAGACTTCAAAAAAAATTCACCAGCATGGTCTGACAAAACACACTCAAGTAGTCAAACAAATTAAAGAGAAAATCCATTCATTACCATGTCTGTGCATTCCTCATCCTCATGCATTCATGATAGTCGAAACCGATGCATCAGACATAGGATATGGAGGCATATTAAAACAAAAATTTCAACAGTCATCTCGTGAGCAATTGTTAGATTTCATTCAGGTGTCTGGCTAGGTCCTTAAAAGTCCTATTCGACCATCAAGAAGGAAATTCTTTCCATTGTTCAATGCATTTCTAAATTTCAAGATGATCTTTTGAATAAAAAATTCCTTCTCTGAATTGATTGTCAGTCTGCCAAATTCATTCTTGAAAAGGATGTCCAAAATATTGCGTCTAAGCAAATCTTTGCCAGATGGCAAGTCATTCTTTCTATTTTTGACTTTGATATTGAATATCTTAAAGGTTCAAATAATTCCTTACCCGATTTCCTAACTCGTGAATTTTTTAACCACAGATTCAAAATGAGTATAGACAAGGGCAAATCTCCAATACAAAAGACCGTCAATTCAAAAGATTATGAGATAAAAGCCTCACCATATTCATACTCACCCATTCAAAGTCCCAATAGATTTCAAGTCTTAGGTAACTTTCATCCTCTCACTTATGCTATGACTTCTCAATCACCCTCCTCAAAGATTCAAAGCACTTCAAAGCCTCAGTCAACATCCGATTCATCTCCCTATTTTACAAAGAAAAATCCAGACCATTTACTTCTTACCACTTTTACTGAAGTCCCTGATTACAAAACTCTCACTTCATTTGTTAATAAAATTCTACCACTTGGATGTCAATGGATTCCTGATGAACCTCTCAAAAACCAAAGGTACTATGAACTTATCCTAGTTGATTCTGGCTCCATTGAGCTATAGCATACTATGGACAAATAACTCAAGCTCTAGAAAAAATTAATAAAGACATTCCAAGTACATCAAAAATAAATACCATTGAAGAACAAAATACTTCAGAACCTGAATCTGTAGAAAACTCTGCAGATGATTCAGCCTCTGATAATTCCTTAGTTCAACTAATAAATCAAATAGAAAATAATATACAAGGAACAGATCAGAATTTAGAAATTAATAGAATTTATAGAAAATATAAACAAAATAATGATAATTCATACAAAAATTACTGGAGTAAAGGAAAAACCAGAAATTATTATCCTAGACCAACCCCTCCGGATATTCAATATGAAGAACGAGCAATATTCAAGTCAAGTTATGATGGTACATCCGTTTATGAATGGAATATTGATGGAAAAAGTGAATATGAAATATTAAATACTTTACAAGAGATGGGTATAGCAGTAACTGCCTACAAAACGAATCGATTACCAGAACAAAATGCCACAGTTTACATAGTTACCGGATTCACTGGTCAATTAAAATATTGGTGGGATAACTCGTTAACCTTAGAAGATAAACAAGCTATTTTAAATCACGAAATAGAAGTAGAAGATGCTCAAGGAACAATTACTAGAAAAAATGATTCCATTAGTTTTCTCATCGTTACAATAGAACCACATTTTGTAGGAAACCCTGCAGAAGAATTAGGATCTTCAAAAATATTCCTTACTAATTTACGATGTCCAACCCTTTCTGATTTCAGATGGTACAAAGATATGTTTTTAACTCATGTCTTAAAACGATCAGATTCAACCAAATCATTTTGAAAAGAAAATTTTATTACTGGTTTACCCAACCTATTTTCACAAAAAGTATTTACAAGTATTAAAAAGGCCAAGGAGTTGAAGACGATAATATTGATTTTAGTACCATAACATATGGATAATTACTTGCATTTGTTAAAAAGGAAGCATTACTAGCCTGTCAAGAATTAAAATTCCAAGCCAAATACGGTAATAAACGAAAAGAAATGGGTTCTTTCTGTGAAGCATTTGGCATCACAGGAATAAGAGCTCCCTCAACAGAAAAGAAACATAAACAAAAAATGATTCCTTATAAAAAAACATAGGTCAAAGAAATATAAACATTCTCCAAAACATTCAAACGAAGATTATTATCAATCTATAAGAATTACTTGTTATAAATGTGGCAAACCTGGTCACATCGCAAGTAAATGCAAATCAAAAGGAAAAAATAAAATTAATGAAATAATAGACAATTTATCAGAAATAGATTCAAACATAAAAGAAAATTTTAAACAAAAATTACAACTCTATTCTGAAATTAATAAAATATCTGAAGATGATGGATTTTATTATTCCTCAAGTTCTAGTGACAATACATGTACATGCAAACAGATTAATATGATTAATACACGAAATACATTAAAACTATCTAAGGCAAAAAATTTAAGAAGAGATTCAAAAGAATTGATATTTGATATGATACAACAAATTCCTGACCCAGAAAAACAAAAAGAACATTTAGAAAAATTAAAAACCTTAATAATTAATGAAGAAGACAATCAGGATAAACCAATTCAACCCTTCAGTATCTCAAAACTTTTTGAAACATATCTTGTAAATACAACTTTAAAACCCCAACCAAATAGCATTCATGAACTTCGAACAGAAATAAAATTATTAAAAGAAGAAATTAAGAATATTAAAGAAAATTTAAACCAAATAGAAACCAAAAACTTAGTATATGAAACCCAAATGTGCCTTATTCAAACTCAACTTGATAAAGGAAAAGAAATTGCAACTATATCAGAATAAGAACCACCCTTCTCATTAAATGAAATCACCATTTCAACCATTGAATCTTTCGACTCTAACTTCATCTCAACTATTAGAGGATTTACTTATCAAAAATGGTTTATATTCATAACTCTCACAATTCACAATTTTAAATTCACTTTTACTGCTATAGCTGATTCTGGAGCTGACCATAGTGTACTTAGAGACGACATATTTTCAACAAAATACTATGAACCAACAAACGAAAAACTAGTAACAGCAAACGATTCCTCACGCATGCATAAAGTCAAAAGAAGACGAGGAGCCAAATCAAATTCAAATCACATCAAGATCACCTCAAATCACATCAACGCAGTTTCCTCCAAACAAATGCAATAATCAAGGACTCTCCAGAAGACTCGGCACTCACCTATAAATGTGGTGCCCCTCCATTCATCCAGGATCATCGCCTACTAATCGCCTAATCGAATAATACCAGCTACAAACCAACTACTTCCAACTTCAGCTTCAACCCTCTTAGCAATATTCCCAACCTGTATTCCTACTTCTTCTTGTATCCAGTTTCAAAAGTTATTGTATCAAGACAAATATTGTAAGTATTTATTCCATCTTGTAATTTCCATTTGAAAAATTAATATCATCATCTTTGTCCAAATTACTTCCCATTTATTTTCCGCATTTAATATTTTGTCCAAATTACTTCTGTCTTAATCTCTTGTCCTAATTACTTCCGCCTATTTTCCGCATTTGATCCCCCTGGGTCCCAACTGGTATCTAATCTTCTACACTTCCGCTTTCGCTGCCGAGCTTTTAACTCGATGTTTCTCTATTGTTTGATCAATGATAGATCACAACATCTTGAGTACTTGAAGATAATGGATCTATGATGTATACATATGTATGAGGCAAGGGGCGGGAAGACGGTCCATGTGGAGAAAATTTTCGGATGAGGACGGAGCAATGGCATGTGCAGATTTGAGGTGGAAATCGCCATGTCTGGACTTTGGTAATGCTTCACTTCATGAGATGGGCAGGCCACCGGAATGAGAAATTGATGCATGGCTCATTGAGGGGCCACCCTTTTGTGACATTGCCTGTTGTTAGCAACTGTATCCAGCTCTTAGATTTGACGAGAGGATATAGATCTTGCTTGTTGGTTCAAAGGGCCACCCTCGTGTGCCATTGTCTCCCCTGATTGCATCGTTTGTTTAGCAAGTGCTCCAGCTCTTAGATTTGATGAACAAATATGGATCTCTCTGTTGGTGTAGGGATGCTGTAAGGGCCACCCTCTTGTGCCATTGTCTTCCTTGGTTGCATCTTTTGTCTAGCAAGTGCCATACAGCTCCTATCTTTGAATTTTGAAAGAGTTGTTTTTTACCCCATTGTTGAAGGTTGCATCAAAGAGGAGGAAGAGTCATGCATTTGTAAAATTAGAAGATGGACAGGAAGTAGCATATTCCGTATTTTGTTAGAAATCCTTAGTCTAGAAGCCTGAGCTCCGAGGGTAAACATCTGCAAGTTTTGGATACTAGTTTTAAGGAGATTTATTGTCAATCATCCTTCTTTTCTAATTTAAAGCATGTAATTCTATAAGATGGTGATAAAGAATGTCCAATTACTAAAAATATGTGTTCTTTTTAGTTGAAAAGGTTTCACTGGCACCGCAAATAATATGTACTGCCAGCAGTAAATATTTTCAGAGTTCCAATAGAACCATCTTAATTGTAAGCATATAACCATAACGATTATTTTGTAGAGGATTAAATGAGAAATACATTTAGATCGTTCTCTTAAATGTTCAACTACACAACCACAGGTATATATGTCAGTAAAAGATCAATAGGATCAAAATGATATCTAAGTCCTAAATTAGGAGTAGGAAGCCATATATTATGTATCTATGCTTAAAATAGGCACAAATACTTGCTCCGAATTTTATTAACTGATAGGATTGTTACCTGTTGATGCTAGATTCTATCTATAGGTCATCAGTCCTCAAGTTAGAGTCACATTATTTTCTTATTGTGAGACTAGATGGATAAGAAATATCGATGAGCAGTCATTTTAAATACTTGGGTTCTATTATCCAAAAGGATGAGGAGATCGATAGTGATGTCAACCATACGATCCAAACCGGCTGGCTGAAATGGAGGAGCGCAACAGGAATTTTATGTGATCGTAAAATTCCGTTATGTGTTAAGGGAAAGTTTTATTAGACTGCTATTAGGCCAGCTTTATTATATAACACAGAACGTTAGGCTATAAAGAGATATCATGCCCAGAAGATGAGTGTAGCAGAGATGCGCATACTTCGTTGGATGTGTGGTAACACGCGGAAAGATAAGGTGAGAAATGAGGATATTCGTACTAAGATAGGTATAGCCTCTATAGAAGAGAAAATGAGAGAAAACCGCCTACGATGATTTGATCATGTGCGACGTAGACTTACAGATGCACCAGTCCGACGAGTAGAGTGTATCAATTTAGGGCAAGTTAAAAGAGGACAGGGGAGACCGAAGAAAACATGGATGGAGGTAATACGATAAGATATAGAGGCTAAAGATCTTAGTGAAGGCATATTGCTCGATAGGAATGAGTGGAGAAAGCCGATCCATGTGCCCGATCCGACGTAATTCTCTTTTGGTTCATGTAGTCTACCCCAAATACTTGGGACAAATGGCTTAGTTGTTGTTTGTTTTTGTTTGATGAGACATGGGCAGTCTTTCACCATTTCTTTCAAAGGGCGGAAAAATAATAACAATAACAAAATATCTGGGAAAATGTATACCAATATTGGTTTCCTATGTCATATTGAAACTATACCGATTACAAACAAAAATACATGTACACAGATCAGTAAATATGCCAGTCTATGGCAGTTTCAGAAACCACAGAGAACTAGGTTTTGTTGCTCGTGTCTTAAGGGTAAACAAGACCCTGTACACTGACTACTGGAAATAGTGGTGAGTACAGCGCTCTCCACATCGATTGACATCTGAAATGGAATCAAGGAGATAAAGTACTCCATGCAAGAGGAATCAAAGGGCAAACCAAACTCTTCTTCAGATATTCTGAAGAGCTCTCTAAAGATTGTGCTCGAAAGATACGTCAGGGGAATCATGAAGCGCTTTCCATCTGCAGAATAAACAAACAGATGGCCTCTGCAGGCAACAGGCGTACTGCAATTTTGATCACTTCTCATTGATGTGATCCTTCTCCTCCTCGATTCAGCTAACTTGTGCCATTTTTTAGCCATCTCAAGGAGCCTCTTTGCGTTAAGCATAACTAATTGTGGCGGTCGTGTGGAATTGTATTGTAATGGTAGATTGCAATGTTTTTTCTTTGAATGAAGGTAATGGAGTTGTCAGTTATATATGCAAGAGGCGAGGGAGGGAAGATTAGCCATGTGACAAGTGGGACTTTTCCTTGTTTGATTCAACAGGGAGCACACCATATGCTGATAGGAGGTGGATTTAAGCTGGATGTCTGGACTTTGGTAATGATTGAATTCCTGAAGTGGACAGGTTACAAGAAACTAACGACCAATGTCGGTAAACAGCATGTACCGATGGCCTGCAAGGTGTAGGATGAGCGAATCTACCATACAATTACGACGAGTTAGTTCACAGGAAAAGGTGTGTAGTTGACAGAGGGAACGTCATTGGGCCACCTTCATGTGAATTGCAACGGCTGAGTAGTTACAAAGACAACAAGGCTGATATTGATGAATGGATCAATATTTGGAGGGCCACCCTAGTGTGACAATGTCTCTTATGATTCCCTCTTCTGTTTAACAAGTGACATACAACTCTTTTATCTATCTTCGAATTCTCAAAAGAATGTAGTTTTACAGCATCATGGAAGACGAGAGGGAAGGACCATGTGGTGGTTGGAAAGATAATTCTGAACCGAGCATATGCTTTGAAGAAGGATGAACAAAATTGTCTGGTCATAAAGCACCTTCGTTTCTTGCAATCTATTCAAGTGATGCCGCAAAAGGAGGCTTCAACTATTGTATTGTGGCATGTTTAACAACCAAGGGGTTGATCTTATCATCAAGCTGCAGTGTAACATGTAGAAAGCAGGGATCCTCGAAGACTACTACTCGTTCTAAGAGAGGCAAATTAAATTCTTAACTTAATTGGAATAGGTGAAAATGTGCTAAAATGGAACCAAAAGGTTCTCATAGGATGTACAAGAAAGTACATATTGTAGAATCTTTATACCTAACAAAAGAAAGTGGTGATACTCTCACTACTTATGGGCAAAGCAAGTTTACAGTTTTACTTTAATATTTGGCTAAATTATTATTATTATTTACTTTTCCGTCGAAGCCCTCTAACAAGATCTCAATGGTATCTTTTCTCTCTATAGGTACCTAATACACTCTTTCCTCTCTTCACTCGCTTGTAGGATGTTCCTGTACTAGCAAATTGGTGATGGCTGAGGCTTTTTGGTTATTTGTGAATGCTTGTTTGATCATGGACTAAATTCTATTTGCTGTGATTAGTAGGAGATCAATTGTTATTGGTCAAGTAAGAGATAAATATGTGGCCTGTTCTTATTTCAGTCTGGGTTCCTACAGTTGGCTTGTCTATAGGGTGCTCTAAATTTTGGTCGGTTCCAGTAAAATGCAGAATGAGCAAGGGTATGTTAGGGTGCTAGGTTGATGAAAATCTAGTGATTATGGGGATATTTCCTTCTCTACCATAAAGGTATTTATTGTGTCGTCCAATTGCTTCGAACTTCTCTTTACCAGCCTAGAAGATGATGAGCCCTAGTTACCTGAGTTACATGCACATGTTGACAAGGATCTTGGTAGAACTCTTCTCAATTGCAGCCTCATGATACAACAATGTCACAGTGATATTAGATACTGTCAGTCTCAAAAAAAAAAAAAAAATTGTCTCTCAAAGGCACTTTGACTAGGTGTTGCAATTCTATGTATGAAAATTCTGACTACTTGGTTGTAATCCTTTGGAAATCTTCCATTAACATTTCATATGGAAATGCAGGGGAACTTAACCTCACTGTTTTATCTCAAAAGAAAAAAGAAAAGAAAAGAAAATAAAGAGAAGGATAGATTCAATGTAGTGGGAATGCAAAATAATAGATGGCAATGGTTGCATGGTTGCATCAATCCACAGACAAAATACAACTTCAGTAATTCATCAATGAAAGCATCTAATTTTCCTCTGAAAAATAGCATAAGAAAACAGAAATATATACATATGTCGCCCAAAAAATGTATTATTGATCATGTTGTTATTATTGATCATGCTGTTCTCAACGGCATAAAACTTTACAAACAACAATATATGTACAGCTCAAAAAAATAAAAATAAAAATGGATGTCCTTCTAATGGCAGTTTCAGAAGCCACAGAGGGGTAGGTTCTGTTGCTCATGTCTTAATAAGGGTAAAGAAGAGACTGCATAATGACTACCAGCAATAGTGGTTAGCACAGCCCTTTCTACATTTGTTGATACTTGGTATGTGAGGAGGGAGATGATGTATTCCATGCAAGTGGAGTCACATGGCAATGTGATAGGCCCATCACTTGGCAAACCAAACTCTTCTTCGGACATTTTGAAGAGCTCTCTAAGGATGGTGCTTGAAAGATATGTAATAGGAATCATGAAACGCTTTCCATCTGCCGAGTAAACAAACACATGGCCTCTAGATGCAACTGATGTACTACACTCCTCATCGGTCTCTGTTGAAATGATCCTTGGCCTCCCTAATGAAGCTACCCTCTGCCATTTCTTTGCCATCTGAAGGAGCATCTTTGTGTTGATCATGGCTAATTCTGGTGATTTTTTGGTGTTATAATATCACAAATGGTTATGGGATTCTAGTGAATGGTAGATTGTAATGGATGAGTTTTGCATTGAGTTGAAGGCAACAGAGTGGTCAGTTATATATGCAGAGGCAAGGGGAGAGAAAGATAAGCCATGAGCCCACTGGAGCTCTCTCTTTTTTGTACTGAAGGGGGAGCATGCCATGTGCTGATTTGTGATGGAAGTTGGATGTCTAGACTTCGGTAAATGATTTGATTCGTGAAGCTGACAGGTTCTCAGAAAGCATGCTACATGACCCGATGGCATATCTGGAGGAGTATGAGCAAATATCATAGAAATAACAAGAGTCGGTTCAAAGATAAATGTACATTAGTCCTTGTAGTTGATAAGAGAGGAACAGCATAGGGCCACCCTTATGTGAATCATGGGGACTCCGTGGTCTGCATAGATAACAACACTTGCCAGATGAATAGATCATTTGGGGGGCCAACCTAGTGTGACAATGTCCCTTTATATAATTGTTTCTATCCTTTAGGAAGTAGCATACAAGCTGATCCATTCTCAAAGAAATGTCGGTTTTCCCTGTTGCAGAAGACCACAAAAAGAGGGATAGTGCCACACATTAATAGACGACATCATAGAGTGCAGCATATGTTGTGTGTTCGGTTAGGCAGAAACCTTATGAATCGATAAAATTGACAGTCATGCTATCTGACATTGGCTCCTTATCTATTCAAATGATGAAGCAATGGCTTGAGCTACTGCATTTCTTGTGTTAGGCCTACTGACCATGGGATCGATCTTATCACCTGTGCAGCCAAGGGGCTCTGATGTGAAACGGGGAATCGTGTGACGTGAAAATCAGTGATAAATCTAAATTTGCAACGTTTCACTAATAGTTAACGATCTTCGGTAGGAAATTATTTAGAACTAGCAATGCCACTAGAAGGATTTAACAATGTTTGCAATTGTAGTATAGGTATTTCTAGTCTTGACAATCCAATCACAATAATCAGTTAAAGTTTGTATTAGCTCTATGATCAATATTGAGATCAACAATAACAAGCATTTAGTAGAATCATAGTCTCACAATTATATTAGACAGCAGGAAACACTTATAAAACATCAGAGATAAAATTTGTGGTTACCCAATTAATAATTTGATTGCTAAAAGAATAGAATTGCCTACTGAGAAGCTCATTCTCAGGTATTAGTATTGTTGTTGCTCTTGTGGTTGATTTGCTGATCTTGTACTGGCTGTAAAGTTGTTGTTTGTGTTGTTGTGATTGCAAGGGTAGCTCGCCGGTCTGCACAACCAACAACCGCAAAGGGAAGGAGGTGGTTCAGTCTTCACATTAGCAACAAGAGGGAGGGAGGAGGATCAACTGTAGGAGATCAATGTTTGTCGAGTACGGAGAGGCGCGGGAATAACCAGCCTAGTTTTGGTTTGTTCGGTTGGGTCGAGAGGACAGGGCTTGGCTTCATCAGGCACGTGGGTGGAGGGGAGGGGAGGCGTAACCCGGTGACGATGAAGAGATTTCGAGGGAGTAGAGATGTGCGGCCGAGGGAGGTTGTTGAGGGAGGTCTTGACCGAGAGGAAGAAGTGGTCGATTGTTGTCAAGGATGGCGTGAGGACGAGAAGAAGTCAGGGCTGGTGTTGACGTTGAGGAGGAGTGAAGGTGTTGCTGTCGAGGGTAAGGGCGAGAATATGGTCGTGGTGGCTATTGCAAACCGAGAGAAAAGGACCCGGAGGAGATGCTGCGGACGAGAGAGTCTGCTGGTGGTGGTGCATGGCAGGAAGATAGAGGAGTTGGCGAGGGTGAGGGGCTACTAGTATTGGCGGCATGTGCTCGGGCTAGTGGGGCTCGATGGCAGGATGTCGTAGGCAATCGTGGGCATAAGGAGGTGTGAGGACTGATGAGGTGCCGAGGGGAGAGGGTTGGCGCACTTGTGGCGTTGGGCTTGGATGCGAGGACATCTGTGATAGGTTCTTTTGCAGAGGAGATGAAGAAAAGAATGAGAGGAAGAAAGGTAACGGCGGTGCACATGAGGTTCGGTTCATGTGTGTGAGCCACATACACATACAATAAGAGGGTCAATCCTGCGTTGAGACGTGTATTGATCCTTTATAATATGTTATGTGTGTGGGTGTCACACACATATTATAAGAGATTATAAGAGTTCCAATCCATGTGTCAACGCGAGACTGGCCCTCTTATTGTATGTGTGTGTGGCTCACACATATGAACCGAACCTGGGGAGGGGGAGGGGGAGAGAAAAGAAGGTTGTGGTTTTATCCTCTCTTTTTCCGTTGTTTTGATTTTTTGGATGTGGGATATGATTTATGCTGGGGTTAGAAATTTTGTGGAGTTGAGATATGGGGAGGGGATTTGAGATAAGACATAGAATTTTTAAAGAGGGGATAAGGGGATAATTAGATTTGGATTTCACACCCAAAACTATTTGAATAGAATTTCACATTCGAATTCACAAAAATAATTGTTCATGAGAAAACAACCTAAATTTTCATTAATCAATCTTCAATATAACTCTTATTGACACATGTCTTTATATAGGCCTATAGGACTCTGACTTCTCTCCACACAATCGATGTGGGACTAAAAATAAAACATGAGTAATAAATAAGAGGAAAATACAAATGACTCAATAACATAAAAAATATAGACTCCACCACTAGAACAGAGAAGATCATGACGCCCCTACTGTTGTCGGATGTCCGCATCATTCTCCCCAGGTGGTAGAAAACTCGACTCCGTCAAGTTAGGTGTAGAAGTCTCTCATAGTGCTTCAACACAATTGGGTCGACTGTTGCAGCTCACCACTAAATAGATAATATTCATCTTTAAACAATCAGATATCATTAGAACACACCAGATAATTTAATTATCTATAGTTTTATCAAATTTTACTTCTATATTGGGATGAATATCTGAGACTGAACTCAATGTGGGGGCCCTCAGAAAAATAGCTCAGGGAAGCTTACAACCAGTAGGTTGTTAGGG
The DNA here is from genome assembly GCA_038442645.1 of Agave tequilana. Classification (NCBI taxonomy): domain Eukaryota; kingdom Viridiplantae; phylum Streptophyta; class Magnoliopsida; order Asparagales; family Asparagaceae; genus Agave; species Agave tequilana. Next base: position 123,734 of record JAVJIF010009089.1, on the reverse strand, counting down.
TTAAGCTCAAATACTTGTAATTCATTGAATATCCAATATTGAAAATATGACTAATTTTAAAATCTTTTAAAAGATATATAACATGAGCATTGCAATTTGATTTCTTCAAGATTCTGGAAAGTCTAATAATAAAGCATGCAAATCATTAACAGTTCCCAAGAAACTATTTGGGATTAATTCGAACCATCATAAGTTGTCAACACTAAAAGCATTAAATAACTTTCTGACGCAAGCTCATAAATTACAGTTAGTGTTGCTTTGTTCAAATAAATCATTGATTTCTCATGCATAGATCGTGCACATGTGAAAAATATGATGCAGACTCAAATATGCAGACTCAGAATGCTTCATAATGAACCGTGACAAAGAGATCTTGTTTAGTGCCTAACATATGCTAAAGGGTCACTTGACTCTTTATTGGATAGAAAAACTTAAGGTACTTGATTCAGTGGGTTAATAATGCTCACGACTCTATCAATAATAGGGAAATCATCTTAAATGTGTGTGTCAGCTTACCTGTTATTTTAACAATGAGGACAGGAGATATCGTAACAGGTAAAGTCTGAGTGACATCCCTTTGTGTAACAGCAATGGAGAATAAGCTGATAAACTGTAGATTGTTAGATTCTCTCATAACGACATTCTTCAAATTCTTGAGTATGATCAATCATAGATGATAACATTCTTGACCTGATCCATGTTCCTAATCACAACTTCACACTAGAACTTATCCTTGTAAATGTTTGTGTCCATTGGGACAAAGTACTGCTGCTTGATTTCTAGTGGTGACTCATCAGCTTGTTGTTTAAGTTCAGTATGTTTGATAGGATCATCCTATAATGTGACAAGCTAAGAAAGACTAGCTCCTGGAATTGAACCAGTGGCGTGTTAGATAACAGTGGAGAATTTCGATTTTGGACCTAACACATGCGATAAGCAGAAAGATGATGGTGTCAGAAATAAGGGAGGAAGAAAACAAGTAGCGATGGTAGGGGTCGACAGTAAGGGAGCCGGATAAGGTGGTGTCGATAGTAGAGTCGGGGAAGGGAAGGGCAAACGGCCGTTGCGACAATAATCAAAAGGACAATAGTTGGGGCAGCCAGGAAAACTACACTAAACTCCTTAATCACCGGAGTGACTTTCGAGGATATAGTGCTATCAAACTTAGGGACTTCAATGAAAACTCTATCAGTGATGGCAATCTTAAATGACCTTGAAAAGTTGGCAGCAAAATGCCTATAATCTTGACAGTTGTAACACTTGATTATATGACTAAGTGTGGAGAAGTCCTTTTCAATGTTCTTGCATTTAGCGTTGCTTTCAACTCTTTTGTCTTTGGTTCTACCCTATATGTTGGTTTCTGTCCATGAACATGGTGTGGGTATAGATAGAAAGTGGACTTGAATGTTGGGCTTGGTGATTCTGACTCCTAACTATGTAACCCAACTTGGAAGCATCTAAATCTTGGACCAAGGTATAAGCCCTTTTAAGATCAGTGACTTCATGTTTACAAAACTCATGTTCTAGGTTTATTCGAAGTCCAACATAAAATTAGGAAAAGACTTGTGCATCACTCTGTTTGCCTAGGATATTATAACGAGTGAAAAACTCATAGAATTTGGTAACATATTCCTTGGCAGATTTGTTGCCTTTGGTAATTCGACGCCATCTGTCAAGAAAATTTGTAGTAATATGGTGGCACGTATTTACCTTTGAGTTCGTCCTTTATATAAGGCCAAGGTTTATTGGTTCTAGGCCATGGAGCACTAACTTTTTTACCACATCGGTTCATGATTGACTCGCTTATTCAGTCAGTTTTGCTATAGCGAACCTGACTTTCTCCATTTCAAAAAGCAGGTACCGGGTGAAGTACAGGTTCATGCTATGTAGCCAATCAAGGAAAACTTGGGGATCACTTAAACGATCAGAATAGTCTAGACAACCTTCAAAAGTCGGGACATCCATAGTGATGGTTGAGGACTCACTAATCAAAGACCTAAATGAATGTTGGAACTTCCTAAATGAAATTTTTAAAAAAATTTATGAATAAATGCCTAAAACAAAATTCAAAATTTTCCTAAATCTAATGCATTTTCCTACCTAAACCATGCTTTGATACAAACTTGTCATGAAACGGGGAATCGTGTGATGTGAAAATCAATGATAAACCTGAATTTGCAACATTTCACCAATAGATAACGATCTTCGATAGGAAATTATTTAGAACCAACAATGCCATCGGATGGATTTAACAATATTTACAATGTAGTGTAGGAATTTCTAGTCTTGACAAATCTAATCACAATAATTAGTTAAAGTTTGTATTAGTTTTATGATCAATATTGAGATCAGCAATAAGAAGCATTTAGTAAAATCGCAGTCTCACAATTATATTAGACAACAGGAAATACTGATAAAACATTAGAGATAAAATTTGTGCTTATCTAATTAATAATTTGATTGTTGAAAGAATAGAATAACCTACTGAGAAGCCCGTACTCAGGTATTCATATTATTGCTCTTGTGGTTGATTTGTTGATGTTATATTGGCTCTGAAGTTGTTTGTGTTGTTGTGATTGCAGGGCTTATTCGGCCTGGTGGGGCTCAATGGCAGGATGTCGCAGGCAGTCATGGGTGCAAAGAGGAGGGCAAGAGGATGCTGAGGCACTGAGGGGAGAGGGGTCGGCATAGTTGTGACATCAGGATTGGATGCGAGGAGATCTGTGATGAGTTCTTTTGTGGAGGAGATAAAGAAAAGAACGAGAGGAAGAAGAAAGGTCTCAGCAGTGCCCGTGGGGGAGGGGAGGAGAGAGAAAAAAAGGTTGGGGTTTTATCTTCCTCGTTTTCTTTGTTTTTGATTTTTTTTTGATGGCTGAGATTTGATTTATGGTGGGATTGGAAATTTTGTGGAGTTGAGATATGGGGAGGGGATTTGAGATAAGAGATAGAATTTTAAAAGAGGGGATAAGAGGATAATAAGATTTGAATTTCACACTCAAAACTATTTGAATTAAATTTCACACCGAATTCACAAAGATAATTTTTCATGACAAAACAATCTAAAATTTCATTAATCAATCTTCAATACAACTCTTATTGTCTCATGCTTTTATATAGGCCTAAGGACTCTAACTTCTCTCCACACAGTTAATGTGGGACTAAAAATAAAACAAGACTAATAAATAAAGAGAAAATACAAACGACTTGATAACATAAAAAATACAGACTCTAACACTAGAGAAGATCATGACGCTTTAAGGACTCGGGGCACCATCTCATAAGACTAGCTTTTTAGGTAGAGTAGCCCAAATCCTTATATACCATCCCCTTGTCTAGCCAAGCACAAAACTTAACAATTCCCCCTCAAACAAAGAGTCTGGACTTGCGTTTTAATCGCTATGTTGCGCTGCGCTGTGCTTTTCCATTTGTAAGGACTCGGGGCACCAACCCAAAAGACTAGCCTTCTAGGTGGAGTAGCCCAAATCCTTATATACCGATGATCATCCCCTTGTCTAGCCAATGTGGGACTATTTGTTTGCACAAATCTTAACAGACGCCCTGGTGTTGTCGGATGTCCGCATCAGGCTCCTAGTGTGTCAAAAGCAGGCATCCTTGATGAGTAATTTGTCTTAATAGAATCCTAGAATTTCATTATGTGATTATAGCTGTTGATTTTACACTGAAGAAGAAAAAAGTTGCAACAATCAGTGGACATAACCTGGACCTAATACACAATCTGCAGAATTTTGGGGATTTCATCAAACCGGAATTCAAGAAACTAGCTGGTGAAATTTTCAGTATGAGGTTCTGGGTGACTTTTTCATCGATACGGAAACTTTTTGGTTAACTAAGTCCCCTGCCACTTGCAAAAATCCATGGCCATCCACACGAGAGTTCCTTCGCTTTATTTTTCTGCACTTAATGACTGACTCCTTTGCTTGAGAAAAAAGCAACTACCTCAGAAACTATTCCTTTTGCTAGGACTAGAAATCATGTACCATTTCTATTTAATCTTCATATAGCAAAATGAGCGCAGCACATTAACAGAACGGCTGATCACCTCATAAACACTATGGAATTCAAAAAAAACCCTCACAGTTTTCCTTTGGTCCTGAACAACTAATAAACTATGCATGACTGAAATATGTTTTCTTGAAAGACTTTCTTATCGTTAATTTGATTAACTGTGGCATATTTGTTCTCTGGCTGGCACATGTCTATTGCACATGCCTCTTCCATTCCTGAAACAATAGGATGCACTTGTGCAATATATCCTAGTTCAGATATCTATTTCTGAAGTGTTTTATCTCAATGGATGCATCTCCATTTGGCCTCAATCCACAGCCAAAGCATAAATTTAATAATTCATCTAAGAAAGTATCTCATTCTATCCTAAAAATGAATAGAAAGCAGAAGACATCCAAGAAAATGTATTATTCTCTATGGCATAAACTATACAGACAATAACATATGTACAGCACAAAACGAGATGTCATTCTAACGGCAGTCAGAAGCCGCAGACAACTAGGTTCTGTTGCTCATGTCTTAGAAAGAGCCAAGGGGACCCTAAACAATGAGTATTGGCAATAGTGGTCAGCATGGCGCTCTCCACATCTCTTGACACCTGAATGGGAGAAGAGAAAAAATGTATTCCATGCAAGAGTCACAGGTCAATGTGATAGGCCCATCACTTGGCAAACCAAACTCTTCTTCCGACATTCTGAAGAGCTCTCTAAGGAAGGTGCTTGAAAGGTATGCAATAGGAATCATGAAGCGCCCTCCATCCCTCGAGTAAACAAAAAAAATGACCTCTGTGCGCAACTGATGTGCTGCACTTCGTACTAGTTCTTGTTGATGTTGTGCGCCGAACAACAACCAGATAGAGGAAACTCTAGATCTCAGATGCAAAAGAACAATACTACTAACAGCAAATAACACACAATCTCAGAGAAAGAGCACAAATCAGATTTAACGAGGTTCGGCCTGTTTCGCCTACGTCCTCGGGGCAAGAAAGAGAAGGGTTTCTATTGATTTTGTGAATCAATACAATGTTTACAGCATTGGTAATGAAGAGAGGTCTACCTCTTTCATATACACACTAACAAACCCTAGAAATTCGCTCATCTCTTAAACAGATTTCTAATTCAGCACTTTCCCGAAGCAGCCCGACCCGACTGTCGGTCGACCGACCATATGCACCGGTCGACCGGGCAGGTCGACCGTGCCTAACCGAGAGTTAGGCACTTTCAGTCGGTCGACCGGACCAGTCGACCGCTATACCAGTGCATGTCTGCTGTGCATGTGTGTGCACGACGGTCGACCGGTCCGGTCGACCGTTCTGCTGCTTCTGCCGGCGGTCGATCGGACCGGTCGACCGTTCACCTACTGTTGCTGCTGATTCCTTTGGCTGCTGTGCTGATTCCTTTGGCTGGCGATGACATCGTCGACTTCCTCGACGACTTCCTCTCTCTTCCTACAATTCTCCACCTTGGTGAAGATTTCTCCAAATCTGAACCGAACTGACATACTAACCATCGACTCGAAAGTGGCTGCACCAGTGTGGTTGCCTACGTCCCCTGTCCAAGGGATCAAGCCATCCGTAGTTCATCCAAATGAGCTTCAACAAGCTCATGCTACATGAAGGACGTGGAGTAAAGCCTTACAATGTGCAAACTTGACTCCTGACACCACCTTGGTAAGCATGTCGGCGGGATTCTCCAATGTGTGAATCTTCAGTAGCTCAATATCACCCTCATCTAGAATCTCCCGAACAAAATGAAACCTGACGTCGATGTGCTTCGTCCGTGCATGATATACCTGGTTCTTGGCTAAATAAATAGCACTCATACTGTCACAGTTGATCTTCAGATGATCCTAATCCACCCCCAAGTCATCAAGCAAGCCTTGAAGTCAAATTGCCTCCTTCATAGCCTCTGTCATGACCATATACTCGACCTCTGTGGTAGACAATGTGACGGTAGACTGTAGTGTGGAGCGCCAACTCACCGGTGCTTGAGAGAATGTAAAGACATACCCCGTTGTAGACCGGCACTTATCAAGGTCACCAGCATAGTCGGAATCAATATATCCGATACAATCTTGCTTCCCTGTGGAGTCCTTCTCAAATACCAGACCTACATCAATGGTACCTTTGATGTACCTCAGAATCCACTTCGCTGCCTCCCAATGACCCTGTCCTGGATCATGCATATATCTACTGACCATAGAGACAGCTTATGACAGATCTGGTCTCGTACACACCATAGCATACATAAGACTACCGACTGCGCTAGCATATGGGACGTGAGTCATGTACTCACGTTCTTCAACATTCTTTGGAGACATCTTAGCAGATAACTTGAAATGAGGAGCCAGTGGTGTACTTACAGACTTCGCATCCTTGCTGATGTTGAACCTCTGAAGTACCTTTCGCAAATATCCCTTCTGTGTCAAGCTCACCCTGCCAACCCTTCGGTCTCGTGTGATTTCCATGCCTAGCACCTTCCTTGCTTCACCATGATCCTTCATCTCAAACTCAGAAGATAGATCCATCTTCAGTGCATCAATCGCAGATCTAGACCTTGAAGCAATAAGCATATCATCTACATACAGAAGTAGATAGATATACTCCCCTGTCGGTAGCTTGTTGTAGTACACATATGGGTCATAGTGGCTGCGTGTGTACTTCTTTCCTCTGATGAAGCTGTCGAACCGCTTGTACCACTGTCTAGGAGACTGTTTTAGTCCATACAGCGACTTCTTCAGCTTACATACCATATCTTCCTTCCCTGCAGTCTTGAACCCTGTTGGCTGAGACATATAGATCTCTTTATCTAGATCGCCGTGGAGAAAGGCGGTCTTTACATCGAGTTAATCAAGGTCCAACTCGTACTATGCCACCAAAGCCAATAAGATACGAATTGACGAATGCTTTACCACAGGAGAAAATACCTCATTGTAGTCAATTCCTTCTCTTTGAGCATAGCTTTTTGCTACCAATCTGGCCTTGTAGCGCACCGAATCTTCTTTGAGAGATCCCTGCTTCTTTGCATACACCCACTTACAGCCTATCGTCTTCTTTCCTTTGGGCAACCTAGTGAGTTCCCAAGTGTTGTTCTTGTAGAGAGACTTCATCTCTTCTTTCATGGCTTCTTTCCACATCTTTGACTCTGAACTGATTTCAGCTTCTCTGAAGGTGGACGGGATCGCCTCCTCAACGACCAGAAGTGCATACACTACAACCATATCTGTAGTGAGCGAACCTAGTTTTCTTGTATTTCTTCTTGGTCTTTCAACTGCAGTAAAGTCAGGAACATTACCTATGACCTGTTCTTGACCTTCTTCATCATTAGCATCTACTTCAACTGCTTGATCATTACCCTGTGTCACCCTAGGTATGATCCTCACTGATGCTGAACTTTCTAGAGATGGTGGATTTGCATCATTCTCCACCTGCTGCGATACAGCTTTGGTCTTGCTAGTCTCCACCTGCTGAGAGACCTTAGGCTTCAACATAGAAGCCTCATCAAAAGTGACATCCCTGCTGAGAAGAAATTTCCTGTTCGTTGGATTCCAGATCTTGAACCCTTTGATTCCCCTCTTGAAACCGACGAACACACCCTTCTTTGCTCTTGGGTCTAACTTATCATCGTTGACATGATAATAGGCTGGACAACCAAACACCCTTAGCAAATCATAGTCAGCAGCTGTTTTTCCCGACCAAACCTCGAGAGGAGTTTCTTCCCCTATCGCAGACGAAGGCAACTTGTTCACAAGATAGCATGCATATGCCAAAGCCTCAGCTCAGAAGTTCTTCGATAAACCGGCATTGGACAACATACAACGGACCTTCTCTAGTAAAGTCATGTTCATCCTTTCTGCTACTCCGTTCTGTTGCGGTGCCTCCCTCACTGTGAAGTGTCTCTCTATGCCCTCATCAAGACATAGCTGAATGAAAGGATCAAATTTATATTTTCCCCCATTATCTGAACGAAAGACCTTGATTTTCCTTCCCGTACTTCTCTCCAGTTCTTCTTCCACTTCACAAGCAATTCTAGGACTTCCCCTTTGTGTCTCATAGTATATACCCAACAACGCCTAGAATAATCATCAATAAACGACACAAAGTAATGGTTACCTCCAATTGATGCAGTCTTGGTAGGTCCCCAAATGTCAGTGTGACATAGTCAAGAATCCCTTTGGTGCAGTGTGTTGCTGTGCCGAACTTCACCTTGGTCTTCCCGATGATACAGTGTTCACAGAATTCCATCTTGCAGGTTCCGGCACCCTTCAATACGCCTTGTCTTGCAAGAGTTTGCAACGACTTTTCTCCTGCATGTCCCAGCCTCATATGCCACAGCCTGGTTGAGTCTTCATCTGAACTAGTAGAAGCCACCACTTGTCCTGTAACAGTACTACCATTCAAGTAGTAAAGATTGTTCCTGCGAACGGCCTTCAATACCACCATCGAGCCTTTGGTCATCTTAAGTACTCCTTCCTTTATTGACACCGCAAGACCCAATGTCTCCAAAGCTCCAACAGAGATTAGGTTTCTCTTCAGTTGATGTACATACCTCACTTCCTTCAGTTCCCTTACCATCCCATCAAACATCTTGATCTAGATCGTCCCTACACCCTCCATGATACATGGATGATCATCGCCCGTAATAACTGAACACCCCTCCAGCTTCTCAAAGCTAGAAAACCATTCCCTATTAGGGCACACATGGTATGTAGCGCCAGTATCCAGAATCCACTCATTTTCTCCTGAGTAGCCAACGATGGGAGTAGTGACAGAGAATGAGAAAACTGACGAGTCCGAGTCTGATCCACCTGCCTGTGAAGTACTGCTCTGAGTGCTGGCCACCTTTGCTAGATTTGCCTCAGTCTTAGACTCCTTCTTCTTCCCTTTGACCTTTGGATAGTCCACTTTCCAGTGCCCTAATTCTCTGCAGAAGGCACACTGGTTCTTCTTCAGATCTCGAAAACCTGGCCTGGACTTCGATCTCCCTCTATCATCTTTGCCCTTCCTATATGAACCTCTGCCTCTTACTGCTAGCGCCTCTGCTGATGAGCTTGCATGAGAAGGTTGTCTTCCCTTTCTCCTTGTCTCATAATTTGTCAAAGCAGACGACACTTCATGATAGTCAAGGGTTTGTCTACCATTTATGAAGGTTAAGGTAAACGTCTCATACTCTTCCGCAGGGAGAGAGTTCAAGAGGATTACCGCTTTATCTTCTTCATCTATCTTGACATCCACATTGATCAAATCTGTAAGAAGCTTCGTGTAGCGATTTATATGTTCATTCACGGAGCATCCCTTCTTCATCTGAAACCCGTACAACTTGCTCTTCAGCTACAGTCTCGACTCAATACTCTTGGTCAGATATTTTCTTTTAAGGGTCTCCCACAACTGCCTCGCAGATGTCTCGTATAACACAAGATATTTGATGTCTTGTATTAGACACAATCTGATCAAGCCACACGCAGATCGGTTCATCTTCTCCCACTCTTCTTCAGTGGTTGTGCTTCGCTTCTTCTCCAGAAGTAGAGTATCCTCGAGGTTAGATGCATTCAGGGCATCCATCACCTCGCACCTCCACATGCCAAAATTGTTAGTGCCGTTAAACTTCACCACGTCAGTCCTAGGATGAGGATTGATGGTCCTAACTGATGTACTTTCTTCTGCCATCTCTCTAGCTGGATCCTCTATGTAATGCGAAAATACCAAACAGAGATAGATAAACTACTTTGATAAAGATTAGATCTTTACCTTCTCACGAAACCCTAGATGAGTTTCTGACCAAATCTTCTCCTCCAATGATTCCTTGAGCACTCCTCGCGCTGTTCTAAGATCGACACACGATCCCACGAACAAAACCAACACTGATCTGAGATCGACACACGATCTCCACCAAATCAGCAACCGATGCCCTCCGAATCGCCAGACGATCTCACGACGAACCTGGGATGCTCTAATACCACTTGTTGTGCGCCGAACAACAACCAGATAGAGAAAACCCTAGATCTCAGATGCAAAAGAACAATACTACTAACAGCAAATAACACACAATCCCAGAGAAAGAGAACAAATCAGATTTAACGAGATTCGGCTTGTTTCGCCTACGTCCTCGGGGCAAGAAAGAGAGGGGTTTCTATTGATTTGTGAATCAATACAATGTTTACAGCATTGGTAATGAAGAGAGGTCTACCTCTTTCATATACACACTAACAAACCCTAGAAATCCGCTCATCTCTTAAACAGATTTCTAATTCAGCACTTTCCCGAAGTAGCCCGACCCGACTGTCGGTCGACCGGTCGGTCGACCGACCATATGCACCGGTCGACCGGGCCGGTCGACCGTGCCTAACCGAGAGTTAAGCACTTTCAGTCGGTCGACCGGACCGGTCGACCGCTATACCCGTGCATGTCTGATGTGCATGTGTGTGCACGACGGTCGACCGGTCCGGTCGACCGTTCTGCTGCTTCTGCCGACGGTCGACCGGACCGGTCGACCGTTCGCCTGCTGTTGCTGCTGATTCCTTTGGCTGCTGTGCTGATTCCTTTGGCTGGCGATGACATCGTCGACTTCCTCTCTCTTCCTACAGTTGACATGATCCTTCTCCTCCCAAGTGCAGCCATCTTCTGCCATTTTTTGGCCATCACAAGGAGCCTCTTGCTGTTGAGCATTGCTAATTGTGGTGGTTTAATGGAATTTTATTGCATGGCAGATTACAAAGGATGTGTTGAATTGAGTTGAGGGCAAGGGAAGGGTCAGTTGTATATGCAAGAAGCGAAAGAAGATAGGTGACATGGATAACGGGAGCTTTCCCTCGTTGGATTCAAGAGGGAGCATGCCGTGTGCTGATTGGAGGTGGAAGCGGATGTATGGACTTTGGTAATGATTCAATTCATGAAATTGATGCGTTACCAGAAACTAGCATCTAATGCCGTCCAGGTTATAGTTTGTAGGCTACATGAATTGATCGATAATGAGGTGAGGTATGAGTTTATCTTCTACTGATTTGCAAAGAATCGGTTAGTGCATAAATGCATGTAGATCTGGCTGTTGATGGAGGGATCATCACAGGGCCACCCTCATGTGTGAATCACAGGACTTCATATATAGAAACAACTAGCATGGAAGGCCAAGTTGGACATTGGTAGGCCTCATGTCTCTACGAGTTCATGTCTGATGAGGTGAAATGTAAGCTTCTGCCATAGGGTAACAGGCCATGGTTCTTGGTATTGACATAGATCTTTCAAGGGACACCATAATATGACCAAGCCTCTCTTGATTGCATCTTCTGTTCAGCAAGAAGTTTTATAGATAATATAGATCTTGCTCCATATTCAGTAATGCTTGAAGGCCCAATCGCATGACATTGTCCCTCCTGATTGACTCTTTTGTTTAGCAAGTGGTATACGGTCTGTCCTCAGATTCCAGTGAAATGTTTTGTCCCAAATTAAAGGTCACATATATAATCAATCACTTACAAGGTGTAGTATGTGCAAAACTAATATAGAATTGGTTCACAGATAAATGTGTATCAGTATTGTTGATGATGGAGGGAACATAATAGGGCCAGGTCCTTATGGGCACCATGTATGCAGTAGATAATAAAGATTGCTACTGATAAATGGATCATTTTAGGGTCACTCTGGTGTGAGACTGTCTCTTACAATTGCCTTTTTTTTTTGGCATGTGAATAAAGATCAAATAATATGGGTTCTCCCCATTCGGAAGACCAGAGAGAGGGAAAGGTCCATGTGTATGGAAGGCTAAAAAAATGATGATAAAAAGTAGCATGTCAAATTTTTGAACTAGAAACTTGAAAAGAGTTGGTAACACATTTAACTTGTGCCAAGAAATATCACAAGTATGTGACCACTCATTATAACAAAATTGTCTCCTATACTTGGAGATGGTGGGAATGAAGCACATATCCATGTTCTTGATTAGGAAGTTTCCATGTGAATAAAATGTGTTAAGAGTGTTAGAGTTCCTAGAGGAAGTAACCCTTGTGCCCCACAGCTACAATTAGAGCTTGAAGGAACTTTCCGGTGAAGAATCCTATGAATTATTTGTTCCATTCATCTTGATCTACCAATCAAATAAATTTAAATAAATAAAAATCAAGTGTTTTAAAACTTTTAACCCATGCAATCTGCATGGTTCTAAATATCGGCTGATATGATCTATATGTCGGCCAATATAACAATTTTGGACCCATACTTATATAATTCAATGAAAAATATCATCAATATCAATTTGAGACGACGATATTGGGTAAATAAATTGTTTGATATGTATCAGCCCGATATCAACCAATATTGCACATTTTTTTTCTTTCAGTTTCTTTCTTAAGAAACTAGATTTGGGCCCAACTTTTGAGATATATTGTTATTTTTAGAACTTGAGATTGAGAATATTTATTATGATATTGCTTGTTTTTATCACTTCATCTATGTTATTAAAGGTGAGGATTGGAATGGTAATTTTTTTTATAATTTGTCTTGTTCATATATTGAGTCACATGTATCTTTTCTTTTTGCAAGAAAGTCTCTTACTCGAGTCTTAAATTTAAAGAGTTAAAGGTTTAAATCTTTTATTTTTTTTCACTCATCCAGTTCTAAGTAAGTAGTAAGCTATTCATGATTCATACTATATAAAATTATAAACTATGAGTTGATTGGAATGATACTTAGGATTAGTTTAGCAAATTTCTAAGTTTATTTTATTGTGTTGTTCATATATCACTTATACTTGAATGATTTGCATGCATGTTGACATTCATGGTTCTAAATATAGGCCGATATGACTAATATATTGGCTGATATAACGGTTTTGGACCCATGCCAATATGTAATAATATCATAAAAAATTGATCATATTGGTTTGAGCCTATATTGGCCGATATTCCCCGATATCAGCCTATACCACCCGATATCAGTCGATATTGTACCCTTTCTCCTTTGTGTTTCTTTCTTAACAAATTAGATTCGGCCCAAGTTTTGAGGTATATTATGATATTATTAAGAACTTGAGACTTGAGAATGTTTATTAAAATTCATAATTTATGATATTGTTTAATTTTAGCGTTTATGCATGTTGTTATCACTTTATCTAGGATGTTAACGGCGACTTGAGGATTAAAATGGGTAATGCATGTATATTTTGTTTTGTTTATATAGCGGGTTATATGTGTTTTTGTTATTCTTATGCATTTATTTTGCTTTTTGCAAGTAAACTTACTCAAATAGTTATATTTAAAGAGTAATGATTTTATCGTTTGTTCTTTCTTTCATTCATCCAACCCAGATAAGTAGTCATATTTTCATGATTCATGCCATATGAAATTATAAATTATGAGTTGTTAGAAATTAAACTTAAAATCAATTTTTGCATATTTTAATTTTATTTTTTTTGCATTGTGGGTATATCACTTATACTCGAATGCTTTGCATGCATGTTGTCACGTATTTATTCAATAGATGATATATAGAACTTTATAATTACTTTTAATTTATCCACAAAGAAGGAGAGTGTGTGTGCCTAATATGGACATCCGATATCATCCCATATCCCCGATATATTGCCCGATATCCACTACTTGAAATAAAAAAGTCTGAAGCGATGTGAACCTAATATCTGATATTTAGAACCTTGCATAGATAACATATAGAACTATATAAGTTCTTTAAGTTATCTATATAGATAGAATATCTAATACGGACATCTGATATGGTCCAATATCCCGATATATCACCCGATATTCGTTATTTGATATGAATAAACCCCAATTGATCCAAGCCTGATATCCCACAATTAGAACTTTGGCAACCTACTTATGATCGAAGGTGAAAGAAATTCTCAAAAGATTTCATCTCTCATCTATAGGCAAATAAGAATGGGCTAAACAAGATGAACCGCAAAATAAAGTTTCTATAAAGCTTACTTTGAGACTGGGTACTAAAAGAAAAAAAAATCCTTTTGCGCGTATGTGTCTGTGTGTGGGAGAGGGGGGAGGGGGGGGGAGACAGAGAGTTTGATTCGATCCTATCAATAGGATTTGAATATGGATCATGCTTACAAATATAGGCTGATTCCAATATATATTGGTAATAGAGAGAGTTCCGATCCTATCAATAGGATTTGAGTAGGGATCAAGGTTTCAAATATAGACTGATTCCAATATATCTTGGTAATTACGTGTTAGGTTTTAAGGTATTGGATACGGTATTCTCCCTATAAATTCGCCCAACATCAAGTTGGTATTGCTAATACAATCGACATACTAATATTGACAATATGGACAAGAAAAATCATTAGCCCATATCGATACCGATAATTATACCCGTAACAAGTTTTCAAATGATGGTGGATCCTATCATGTGAAAAATATATATTATTCAACTAAAATGAAAAATCCAAACCGTTCGAGCATGATCTAAATTATTTAAAATGTTAAAAAAACAAAAACAAAAAAAATCAAGGATCACGATCTACATATGATCAAGTGGCCCGAAAGTGAACGGTGGAAAGTAGAGTTTTATTGATCTATGATTTGAAAAATACAAATTAAAAATTGAACCCTTGGATCACGATCTAAGGACTTCAAAACATTTGAACAATAATTTCTTTTTGCATTGCAATAACTCCAGATAACACGCACGCACGCACACACCACATATTCATTAAAAATTTATTTATTATTAATTTGATTACTAGTAGCCTTGTATTGTATTCATGCTAATATGACTGATGTGTGTGGCTCTGCCATGTGCAATCATCAAAATATCTTTTATTTCTCAGGTTCGAACAATTCTAGATGAATGAATCTCCATTTGCCCTCAATCCACAGCCAAAGTATAATTTTGATAATATCATCTAAGAATTGTCTCATTGTATCGAAAAAATAGAATAAACAGAAGAGAGTGTATGTCAACCAAGAAAAAGTGTATTGATCATTCTCTATGGCATAAAACTATACAAACAACAATATATGTACAGCCCAAAAAGGATGCCATTCTGATGGCAGTTTCAGAAACCACACACAACTGGATTCTGTTGCTCATGTCTCAGCAAGGGCAAAGATGACCCTGCACAACAGGTACTGGAAATAGCAGTCAGCACAGCCCTCTCCACATCCCTTGACACCGAAAATAGGAGCAGGGACGTGATGTGTATTCCATGCAAGAGGAGTCGCATGGCAATATGATTGGCCCATCATGTTGTGAAAACCAACACAACAAGAGAAAACACCGAGAGACTCGGCAATGGAAGCGTGGAAACGATCTAACCACTAGCAAGCAATAAAATTAATCACCACAAACATAAGAACATCACATTTAACGTGATTCGGCCAGATGTGCCTACGTCCACGGGGAGGAGAAGAGAAACTTTATTGAAAAACAGTGAAGAAAATTACAAGAGTTACCAGAATCAAAAGGTCTAGGAATTGCAGGTCCTACAAAAGATGATGGCCTGATAGGTTATAGACAGTATGTTTCTATTTCCAACTATGTCTACACTTCTAACATTCAAGTTAGATGTTTGACGTGTACATTCCTGGGGATGTAATTGACAGGAAATATCTTAAACATGAGAAATCATTAAGGATTGACAATCTTGAATACCACTTACATATACCAGTAGATTTATCTTTAAGACTACTTGATAACAAACATTTGGCAATAAAACTAATCAGGCCAAACAAAAAACATACAAAATGACCCGAGTGATTGAGCTAGCATATAGCCTAATCCTCCTTGGCAATCTGTTTCAACAGTAAGCAATGTGATCATGCTAACCTTTATGCATACGCTTTGTTGCTTTCCGTGCTTGCTTCCCAGATCCAGTATTTTTAGGTTGCTTACCCGTTCCAGTTTTTGGAGGTATCTTCTGTGAAACAGGCAGATCTTCATCCCGTGTAATACATTCTGTAGTTTCATCATTGTCCGTATCACCCAATTCTTCCTCGATTGCTTTTATGATATATATCTACAGTTATAAACAAAAGACTACAAGTCAGAATATGCTACTAATTTATTTATGATCTAGAAACTGGAACGAGAAAGTTTGTATCTTGAAGTGTTTATATGCTGATGCGCGAGCAGCAACTTACAAGACTCAAAGTGAACGGTGCATTCAACAATAAAAAAAATACACTAAGTAAAATCTGTGAGCTCTAGCAATGAAAATTAACTGTTAGGTTACTATGGTTACATCCTGTTGTAGAAATAGTTGCGTAGAGCTGGCTTCCTATTGTATCTAAAAAAAGTTCGGTGTCATTTCTTTCGGGATGGGTGTTTCATCCCATTGAGGATAGTTGGTCTTTCTTATTGTCCTTTCAATTTAAATTATTGTTCCTTCAATTTAATTCCACGCACATTTGTACCTTGTTGGTTGTTCATAATTGTGTGGTTATTTGAGTGGGGCACGTGATAATAAATGAAAAGTTGATTTGGGGTAAGAGCTGGTTATGTCCAAGTTCTGAGGACAAAACTTTTATTACGATGGATAATATGCAGGGAGACAGAGCTAGAAGGGCGCGAGCCATGGGCGGCCCCCACCCCCCAACCCAACACACACACATACACAAAAGCTTTCCACAAATTACAAGTTATGGTTAGTTCCACTAATCTCATGAAACTTGGAAGCCTATTTTCTCTCTTTCTTTATTACTTCAGAATTGAAAGTTATGGCTAGCTTTTAATAACATAAAATACTTCTAATAAATTAGAGTGGCTACTATCCCTTTAGTTTCTTTGTAACCCAATGTTAATTAATTGTAGGCACATATTGCAGGCTTAAGATGGATATATTTTATTTTGATTATTAACAGAGGAGGCATCTCACACCACTTGATATGCTCAAAATCCATCATTCTGTCAAAATTGTCACTTGGCAACACCTCCTTTTAGTGAAATCAACAATCTTCCTCGATTCTCTGGATTCCGGTGAACGTGATCCCTTTCTCGTTGGAATGGATCATCTATTTATGCAAGTCATGTTCAATAAATAAGGCTAGGAAATCCTGCTCAGTTTTTATACCTTAATTTCATGTCTTGATAACGGTTGAGCCCGAACACCCTGATTTGAATCAATATAAGAGAGTCCATCTCTATCTTGTGGTTCACACTTGGCTATAGAATGTAGATAAGGATGTACTGCTCTTGAGAGGTTACTACCTCGTTCGAATTAGGATTGGGCTTAAGAATAGAGATCTCTGTAATCGGATTTGATTCTTCTGTTAACCACCCGACCCGTTTGAAATTTAAACCGGGGGAAGGTATCGGGTTAAATATTCTAGAAATAGCCACATGTCGCACATCCGTCAGAGGCTGGATAAACATATGTCATGATCTTGCTCAGGTCATAAAGTAACCACTACAAATGCCCCCTCTGCTCCCTTTTCTTCGGAAGAGGTCAAAAACTTTCCCTCGGGAGATTTCAGGTTCCCAGAGTTTCCGATGCAGAGAGGGTAGCAGAATGAAATAAGAACTTTCTGGGCCTGAACTCAAAGTACTTGTTGTCGTTTCAGATTTTGTCTTGCAGTGACGTGTGTGGCGATACAGTCTGGCAGAGCTTTAAATGTGCGTCACATCTGGCACAACGCTAATCAAATTACCGCCTCTTGTGCGATGCGACATTCGAGGTGGGTACCACGTATTTGAAGTGACGGTGTCGATTGTATTCACCGTAACACGTGTAGGGCATTGATCGAGTGACGGTTCATTCCCCTAGGGTTAAGAGGGTTACACTCTAAGATTTTGGGCATTTTTTCCAAATGCCTACTTCATCTTCTTCTTGCTTCCCTCTGATCTTTTAATCTTTGAATATCTGTCATTTCCTTATTCCTACTGAAAATAAAGAAAGGGGAGAATTCTGGTCCTTCTGATGGATCGGACAAGGGAAATTCCATCATGGAGGAGGTAAAGAGAACTTCCAGTCGTACGAGGATAGGGATGGACTTCGATTCAAAGACCTCTAAGCTTCGCGACCAGGAGGTGGATAAATACTTGGCTACTTATGGCTTTCGCTAGAGCCCGAGGATAAAAATTGAGTTTTGTCCCAACGATGTTGATGTTACCTCGGCCCGCCTGATAAGGAGGGTGTGTGTATGTATCTCCTGGTATTGGCACTAGGATTAAGGCTGTCAATAACGAAATTCATTTGCAACGTTTTGATTTTTTATGAAGTCACTCCCTCTCAGTTATCAGCAGTGGCCTGGCGTACTGCTCTAGGGTTGAAGCCCTCTGCAATTTGTATGCTCCCGAGGCTTATCATTGTGAGATTTTCAGCGCTGTGTACTTGCTGAGGAAGACCACCCTGGGTGCGCGTTGTTTTACTGCCCAGAGCAGGGTGAAAAAGATTGTCATCAACAAGGTTGATAGAGACTGCAACATGCGGGATACCGTGATTCAGGTGTTCGGTCTATGGGATGCCGACTCGGAGGAGAAGTGTGGGGTTGTCCCGGTTGTCTGGAGTTTGGATGCAGGTGCTCGCGGGGGACCATGCCTACCACCGATGTCGAAGCAAAGTTGAGAAAGCTGACAGCTGTTGATTTTAATAATCGAAATTGGAGTTGGCTGCTGAGCCCAAACAGACCTCCAGTACCGCCAGTTATTCTGAGGGTGCCTGCTTCAGGTAAGGGTCAACTTGCCCCCGAACCTGAGGAGTCTGTTCAGGAGGAGAGCAATCCTGACTTCGAGACGGAGTCTACCCGAGAGGTGAGCTATCGGGTCATTAATCCCAGGAAGCTGAGGGTCCGAAGAGAGATGGTTCCCGACAAGAAGAAGAGGGCACCCGCTCCGTCTTCGCGCCTTTCGCAGCTAGGAGTATGCTCTCGATTTCTCTAGCTTTTTGTTTGTGAAAACTGTCTCTCCATGTCTTGTTTTCTTTTTGCAGAAGAAGCGTCGGCTTCGGTTCAATGAATCCAATGATGAGAGGATAATGAGCTTGCTAAAAGTCCGGACCACTCCCCTGTGCATACCTATGGAACAGCCCCCATTACCAAGGAGGGTAGGGTTGGATCCCCCGTTCGTATGGAAGATGCTCGGAGGACTTCCCCCACCCTCGGGACTAATGAAGAGGTTACAGGTACAGCCCCGGTGGTACCAGCAGGGCCTTCCACTGCTACGTTACCCTCCGAGGATGGGCCTGAGGTAATGGCACCCCTAGTCTAGATGATACTGGGCTCGAGTTTTCACGCGAGCTTGAGAGGGTGGACGTTGCTGAGCTTCTTCCGTCTACAGACGATGCAAGGATCGCCGGAGGTGTTGGCTCCTCGAGGGTTGTCGCCTAGTCCCTTGAGGTGTCTTCGGGACGAGCTAGTGCAGATCTTGAATTGGGATTGTTCCTCCGAAGGGGGCTGTCGAGGTGGCTCTCGGGTATGGAGATTTCCTCGGAGGGCCTGAAGAACTCAAGGCCCTCCCTTTGAAGGAGCGGAGACGGTGCATGAAGAACGGGGTTTTAGAGTAGGTAGAGCGATGACTGTCTAGCGTTATTTATTTGAGTAACATCTGACTTTTGGCGTTCCTTTCAGAATGCGGTACTCATCTAGGAGCTGATAGACGACCACCTGGACGCCCTGAAGGCGAAGGAGGGCAAGGTGGCTGATTTGTGCCGAGGGTAGAGGAGCTCAGTGCAAGGGGAAGGCGGCAACTGAGAAGATCAGTCGGCTCAAAAAAAAATTGTGCCACGAGGTGAGGGCTCACTCTAGTCGGGAAGAGGAGCTGGCGCGGCTCGGGGAAGAGCTGGGAAAAAAGGGTCGGAGATGTTGGATTCTGAGTTGCATCAGAGGGAGTCTGCACTGATGGCTACTCAGCAAACACTTGAAGAGGCGTGTCAGCAGGCAGATGGTGCAGAAGCTACCCTAAGGTTCGAGCGGGACGCTTTTGAAGAGGCAATGGGGTGTCTTAATGATGACTTGGGTAGGGTACAGATTGCCTTTGATGAAGCCGAAGCGCGTGAAAAGAAGGTTATAGCTGATTGTCAACGCACGTTGAAGGTGTTTAAATTTAAAAAGTATAAAGATAGGTACGAAGACGGGAAGTGTGGGGCATCTCCGAAGTACTCATGATATCGGGTCCTTCCTTAAGGGGGAAGGTCAGTATCCTCTTGAGGGTGATGCTACTCATGCCGCCAAGGTGGAGGCCTATCAAGACCATCTGTCTCGAGATGCAGCATCCCTGATATCAGGCCTCCTGTCAACCGCGTTTGACGTAGAGCGGGTAGCCGATGCTTCCTCTCTTGTTATTAGGGAGACCTCTCCAAATCTTCGCCTAGCGATGCTGCCCCCCCCCGAAGACTAGTCGTCTGCTGGTCATTCCTAATGTTGGGCAGGTGACCCAGGCTACCGTCGAGGATGTGGTTCTTTTGGCTTCTTCTTCCAAGGCTTTTCAAAAAGGCAAAAGCTAAGGGCATGTTTGTTTCGCTGCAAAACGCCGCAAATCGTAAGTCGTAAAACTTCTTTTTCATTTTTCGCTGTTTGTTTCGCTGAAAAATAAGTTGCAAAATGTAACTCTCATTTTCCCACTTGCAGTTGCTACAGTTAAATTTGTGGTCATGTAAATCTTACTTTTACACCCACATTCTCCCACTTGCAGTTGCTACAGTTAATTTTGTGGTAATGTAACTCCCGCTTGTATTACACTTGTAGTTCAAAGCAGTTACTTGACAATCAATATATAATTTAATATTATTAAATATTTAATATTTTTAATAGCGTTCAATTTCTTATCGAATTATTTTATATTTTAATATTTAATATTTTACTATTTTAATTTAATATTTTTATTTAATACTTTATTATTTTATTAATATTTATACCAATTTTTATTATTTTATTTAGAGTTAATATTTTATTAATATAACAATATTATATTTTAATATAAAACTACTACATATTTAATTATTTTTTAATATAAATAATGACTTTATTAATATTATAATATAATTTATTATTATAATAATATTTTATTATGTTAATATTGTAATAATAATTCATTATAATAATAATTTATTATTAAATTATAATTATATTTTACTTTGTTAATATTATTAAAATAATATTGTAATAACATTTAATATTATAATAATATTCAAGTATTTTTTAATAATAATATTATAACTATATTTTATTATTTTTCTTAAGATTTTTTAATATTATGTTTTATTAATATTCTTAAAATTTTATTAATGTTCTTTAGATTTTTTTAAATTTTATATTATTTATTTAGTTAATATTTTAGTAATATTTTACTAATTTACTAATATTTTATTAATATTATTGTTAAAAATAAAATGTTAATATTATTAATATTTTATCTCAAATTTATTAATACAATTTAATTTACAATAGTAGTTTTAATTTAATTGTATTTATAATATTTAAATCACTGCTACAGTTAATTTTGTGGTCAACTTTTTCACTCACACTTTTACATTACCAACCAAACACCGTAAAACACAATATACTTTCTCATTTATACTTTCACTTTATCAACCAAACACCGTAAAACACAATATATTTTCCCTACTACAGTTCACATTTTCATTCTCATTTTACGACTTGCGACTTGCGACGTTTTGCGGCAAAACAAACAGGCCCTAAGTGAGTGATTGAGAGTTTATCTTCTTTAGGTTTTCTATTGTTGATTGTAAAGATCAGGTATAATCTTTTAAAAAGAAATAGTTGGGTCTCTTGGTTTCACCTTTTTTTGAACATCTTATTCCCTTTGTGTTTCAAGGTCATTGCGGATGCGAGTCCAACAAGCTTCTTCCATTCGTCTTCTGACTCGATAGTCGATGGTCAAAGGAAGAGCCTTACCAGGCTGGGGACGTCTCCTGCTTGCACAACTTTGAGAAGGTTTGCGCTTCGAGTGAAGAGCCGCTCAAGGAGATCAAGGGATCCGAGTCTGGGAGAAGAGAGGCGGAGATAAAAATAGACCTGGATGATGAACCCGAATCATTGTTGGACTCCTTGAATGCCTGACGGGAGAAAGTAGTCGTGGGGGAGCTCCTGAGAATTCCTGAGCTTTCTCACTCCGTAGAGCTCAAGTTACTCGACATCTTAACCTCTCAGCTGGCTCGTAAGCTAATTTCTCACAATACAATCATGGTTGGTCATAAAAAGAGAGTGGATGCCATCCTTCAAAAGGGTAGCGAGCTGCTAGAGGCGAGCTCTGTTGGCCCAAAGGCCCATCACTCTAGTTCTGATGATGATCAACTCATGTAGTTATGTGTACTAATGATCTTGTGTTTAATTAGTGACAGATTTGTTATCAAGATCTTAGTAGGTGTGGAGCTTCAATAAAGGATTTAAAGTCAAGTTTTGGAGCTTACACGGTTGATCCAACGAGCTAGTGATCGTGTTTGGATCGTGTTTGGACCAAGTCTAGAAGATGAGAAGGCTTCAAGTGAAGACTTCAAGAAGATGAAGGCTTGTATCTAGGTATAAGATTTTTGTTTTTAGATAAAATGTAAAGGATAGAATAGTTGGTGGATTGCTCAAGTATATATCACACACACTCTTGATAGTTTTGTTTTTACAAAAGATTTTCGTTTTGAAAAACACATGTTTGGATTTTGGTTTTCATGTTTACATATCTTTTATCCAAAATCATGTTTAGAGCTTAATGTCAAAAACATAGATATCTTATTTGTGTAGTGGATCATATCCATACACACTATGCTTTAATGAATTCAAAATATCTTATTTTTGTATCATGAAGAAGTTTATGGAAAACAAGTTTTAGAAAAATACAAGTTTTCAATTGAGCCAATTTTTCCAAATTACAAAAATAGTCCAAATCATTTATAACATGCCTTGATTTTGTGCAAGCATGTTTGTTTATCAAAGTATATTGGTAAAACTATTTTTGTAGATTTTTAAGTATTTTATAGGATTTTATGTGAGCCAAAAAGACCAAGTTTTAAATCTCAGTTTTTCTGTTCCAGGCTTCAGCCAGTCGACTAGTCGACCGACCAAGTCGACTAGGGCTGAAGTCGGTCGACCGACCCGGTCGACCGACGTGTACAGACGTGCACGCTAGTTCTGCAGGATGGCCGGCCGACCGACCCGATCGACCGTCCAGAGAGTTCTGCTCTCTGGAAAGGCCCTGGCCGACCGCGCGGTCGACCGGACAGAGAGATTGCTCTCTGTATCCTGGCTCGGTCGACCGCCCGGTCAACCGATGGCTCAAATGGTCTGAAATATAACCGTTGGCCGGCCGACCGGACGGTCGATCGTTAGGCCTGACAGAACCCCAACGGCTAGTTTTTTCTTAACCTATAAATTTGGGGGTTTGGGTATTGTTTTCACCAAGATTTTGGAGACTTTTAGAGCCAGTTTTTCCCATTCTTTTCAGAGATTTTCTCCACATATTTGAGAGCAAATATTTCCAATCAAAAGGGAAGATTTTATCAAGAGTGTTAAAAGAGATTTTCTTGAGTTTTCCTCCACCATTCTCATCCTTGTTTTTCTCACACAAACACTTGAGCTATCCATTGCTATTCATCTTATAGGAGTGTTGTAGTGAGATTGTTTTTAGGTGATCAAAGTGTTGTGATCACCAAGGAGTTCTTTCTTTGTTCTTTGAGGAGGCGAACGTGTGTGTCCGCGGTGTTTCGAGTTCGGGTGCGAACTTGTTATTTGAGGTGCGGCCTCAGCGAGCCGGTGGGCTTGCGTGTGTACGGGACTAGGGAGTCCGAGGGAGTGTAGGTGTTGCGGCACCAAGGAGAGATCCATTGGGATCGTGCATAGTGGAAATCCTTCGTGTGTCGAAGGCGGGGATGTAGAGCAAGTGTGCTCGAACCTCGAAACAAATCCCTTGTGTTTGCGATTGCTCACTCTCTCTCTCTCTCTTTGTCTATTGTTTATATCTTGCATGCTTCTATTATGCTTATTCTTACATGCTTGATATTCATATTGTGCTTAATTGATATACATGCTTGGGTTGTTTGCTAACACTTGTATTTAACCAAGAGAGCCAACGCGGCACCTCAACCCTTATCAAGGGGAATCTAGAGGAGTTTGTCCAGAGCCCTTCACGGGAAATTCGGCAACACTCTTGTGTTATACGTGGTGTTTAGTGTAAGAGTTTAGTTTAGGTCATAATAGTTTTTACTTCCTCATTATTTAGCATTAAGTGACCATTAGATTAGCCATCACCTATTCACCCCCTCTAGGTGATTTACAAGCTCTTCAATGAGGAGGGAGAAGGTAGAGCTTGAAGAGAAGCTATTGAGCTGGCTTCTAGAGTTGCAGAAGGCGTTGGAAGAGGTGTCAGATCTTCAGGAGAAAATAGATTCTGCCCAGTTGAAGATTCTTTCTCTTCGGGAGAGGGTCGACAGGGGTTGTTCCGAGAATCTGGCACTCGAGCATAAGCCCTGAGCCATCCGGAGTAGTAGCTTGGAAGGGCGTGACAAGGATGTGGATGAGTTGAGAACTGAGGTCTCACGCCAATCGGACCGTTGTGATGATCTTTGATTTGTTCATGAAGCGGAAGAGGCGCAGAAGCTGCATTCCGAGGTCATAGCCCTCAGGTCAGGCGTTTAAGTAGAGGGTGTCGGGGTACGGCTTGCGGTCGAGAACCGAAGCCCAGAAGGTCCTAGCTTCCAACCCAGTGGGTCAGGTCGTCAATCTGGGAGATCGTCCGACCGTGCCGAGAGCTCTGACTGTTGTCATGAGAGAGCTCAGAGAGAGTGGACGGACTAGGGAAGCAATCATCGGCGTAAAGACGGGGCAAACCCGCTTTTGTAGGGATGAGTGTGACCCATCCATTTTCTTAGGCTGAATTGTTGTTTTGATGCTCCTGTGTGATGCCTTGTGTTTTTGTTTGTAGGGAGCCATTAGAGACCCGGTATAGGCTGTTGATTCACTCGAGTTACTATCAAGGTGAAAATATGTTTAGGCTGACTTTGAGCAGCCCTAGTGGACGAGCCTCCGTCTTTCAGGGGGCTCCCTAAGGGATAGCCACGGGAGTTATCTTTCCCTCATAACCGTCAGGATAGGACCCGA
Organism: Agave tequilana; assembly: GCA_038442645.1. Taxonomy (NCBI): domain Eukaryota; kingdom Viridiplantae; phylum Streptophyta; class Magnoliopsida; order Asparagales; family Asparagaceae; genus Agave; species Agave tequilana. Next base: position 98,705 of record JAVJIF010009089.1, on the reverse strand, counting down.
TATAGACTGTTGACTCACTCGAGTGGCCATCAAAGCGAAAATCTGTCTAGGCTGACTCTGAGCAGCCCTAGTGGGTGACCCTCCGTCTTTCAGGGGGCTCCCCGAGGGATAGCCGTGGGGACTGTCTTTCCCTCACAGTCGTCAGTGTAGGACCTGATATAGGCTATTGACTCACTCCAGTAGCCATCAAGGTGAAAATATATCTAAGCAGACTCCGAGCAGCCCTAGTGGGCGAGCCTCCGTCTTTCAGTGGGCTCCCGAGAGATAATCGTGGGGGCTGTCTTTCCCTCATAGCCATCAGGTTAGGACCCGATATGGGTTGTTGACTCACTCGAGTAGCCTTCAAGGTGAAAACCTGTCTAAGCTGACTCTGAGCAGCCCTAGTGGGCGAGTCTCCATCTTTCAGGGGGCTCCCCGAGGGATAGCCGTAGGGGTTGTCTTTTTCTCATAGTCGTCAGGGTAGGACCCGATATAGGTTATTGACTCGCTCAAGTGTGCTCGTTATATCTAGAAAAAAAACATGGAAAATAAAAAAGATTGCATAAATTTATTGGATATTACGTAGTTTTCATGTGATGTTGCTTCGGGTAGGAAGCATATGCCCAGTGGTGGTCTTCCAGTCCCAGGTGGTGTCAAGGAGTGAGTGTCTCAATCAACCATTTCAGCTGGGGTTTCTCTGACTTCAGGGTTTTCTTCTGAGTCGAGGATGAACTCATTCAAATATCCTCATTGAACCAGGTCCTCGAAGTGTTGTTGGAGTGCCCAGCAATGTGTTATGGCGTGTCCCCGACTGTCATGGATATAACTTACTGCTTCTAGGGAGTCTGGGTCGTGTCTGGCTGTCATTAGGAATTTCAACCAGGGCTGATGCTTGAAGATGTGGAAGATCTGATCGATCGGGAGGTTCATGGGGTGAAGGTGATGGAGCCTTCGGCCTTCGCCTTCGTCAGGGAAGCGTCCTCCTTGGGAGTTGGGGCTCGGTGCCCCCTTACACGTTTCCTCGATCCGTCAGGCTGAAAGCTCTCGGGGTTATCATGTGAGACGGCCGCTTTGGAGCGCATCTTATTTAGCTTAAAACATAGGTCGGTTGGAGTTGCGAGGTGATGATGGGCCTCGGAGAAAGAGTCCGCCAGAATTTCCTGAGCGCCTAATCGATGACCTACTGTTGCGCCTCTCGCAGAACTTTTATCTGTGTGAGCAGCTAATGATTGACTACCATCTCGTGCTTACGCTCTGCTATGTCATGATGGATGGCGACAAGTTCTTGCTCACGATTGGCCTTCGCCCGGTGTTCATACAACTATCATCGCAGATCAATCACCATATGGACAAGCTATCCTAGGGAGAAGGTCGTTGGGTCGAATTCATCAGGGGCGTTGGCCTCATGACGGGAGGTGTTCTTGTGGGCCATGATCGTTGTGCGAAGATGTTTTCGTGGAAGGGTTAAGGTGTTGGATAGCGAGAGATCTCAAAGGTCTTGAGTTTGCTCTCAACTAAAGCATCAAATGCTGTGGGTAATTCCAAAAAATCAGTCTACGCACCAAAATAGGAAAGTGGATGTAGCCAAATCACAAAGAAGTTAATCGCAAACACAATAAAAATACATGAAAAAACTGAAAGGAAAAAACCACGGAGATAGAGAAGCTCTACTATGTCAATGGAGATTACAAAGGAGTTCTCAGGATTCAGGTGAACATGATCTCTTTCTCATTGGAAGGGATCCTCTATTTATACAAGTCATGTCCAATAGATAAGGTTAGAGAATTATGCTCAGTTTGAATACCTTAATTCTGTATCTTGATAACGGTTGAGCCGAATACCCTAGTTTGAATCGATATAAGAGATAGTCCATCTCTATCTTGTGGTTCGCACTCAGCTGTAAATAAGGATGAACTGCTCCCGAGAGGTTGCTATCTCGTTTGAATTAGGATTAGGCTTAAGAATAGAGATCTCTGTAATCGAATCTGATTATTCTATTAATCACCCGACCCGCTCGAAATTCAAACAAGGCGAAGGTACCGGGTTAAATGTTCTGAAAATAGCCATGTGTCGCACATCCGTCAGAGGCTGAATAAACATGTGTCATGATCTCAGGCGGATCAGAAGGTAACCACTAATATCTCTATTATATTCAACAGAGGAGGTATCTCACACCACTTGATATGCTCAAAATCCGTTATTCAGTCAAAATTCACTTGGCAACACCTCCTTTTAGTGAAAATCAGCAATCAAAAATTTAGTTATAATAACACGTGCTTATTAATCTTCTCATATGCTTCTGATTTCATATGTTAAAAAAATTTTGTGCTTTTATCACGTATGTTACGAGTTAAATTTTGAAATAAAATAGGGGAAGACTTACTTGTTACGTATACAATGGCATGAACTAAAACTTAATTTCATTAAAAAAATATTGAATATTTAGAATGGTTTAACAAATAGAAAATAATTTTGCTATCTATTTATTATATTTTTTATATATCTAGAAAAATGAAGATTTTAACTTTTTATTCATTGGTATAAGTACCCCCCAACCTAATCATTCATGGCTCTGCCCCTGATAGTACGTAATAACCCAAATTTTCCTTTTAAAAAAATTGCAATATTAAGATTTAGAGGGTTTTATGCAAAATAAGTAGTAACTAGGGAATTAATTAATAATTAATAAGTGTTAGAGTCCAACTAGAAAAAATAATACAAAACCTAATCAAATTTGAAGGGTGTGATTGTACGGTCGCAACCATCGCAAATCGAAAAAAGTGAGAGAGAGAGAGAGAGAGAGAGGAGATCGAAATGAAAAAAAAGAAAGAAAGAAAGGGAAAAAAAGGACAACAGCCCCCAACCAAGGAGTAAGAAAAAGGAAATGAATTAAAAAAGAAAGAAAGATTATTAAACATTGAGATTAAGAATTTGAAATTAAGATGATCTTTTTGGTTCATATGATTTTGTTACTAGATATTTTTATATGGGTATTGTACTTGTTAGATTACCCTTGTAGATTTTTGCTATTGAAGATATTTGAATGGGAGGCTACGACCCAATTCCTAAGCATATGGGAGTGGGCGTGTAACAACATGGTTCCAACTTTTCAATGAATTTTTTTATTTGTCATTTATTGATTAGTTTTAGTTTAGTAGATTTCAATTTATGGACTCTCTTTCAATTTATTTGTAATTGGACTTTATTTGAGGAACTCTATAATGTAGATGGATCTCTGAAACTTGTGATTCTTTTTGGGTTTTGTAGCTATGGATCCTTTGGAAATAATTTTTTTGTTGAGATTTTAGAAATGGAAATCAAAATTTTAGGATTAAGATAATCTTTCCGGTTCAAGTGATATTGCTATTAAATATTTTATATGTGTCTTGTAGAACTTTTGCTATTAGAGATATTAGAATGAAAGAGGTTACGACCCAATTTCTAAGTGGCATCGGATTAGGGGCGTGACATGAGGTCTCCTCTTACAAGTTACAACTGTTGGAAGTAACCTCACCACGGGAATGCCAAGACACTGCTCTCAAACATTTGGGACTAAGAGATCAAGAAGGAGAGACCTCTCTCCAATACGACCACACCTCTCTCTCTCTCAATTCCCAAAAACCCTAAACCATAGTCTTTAGGATCCCCTGTGTCCTAAGAACTGGAAGGTGAAGATGGGTTCAGAGACTAGTAATGACGTCCAACAACAGTGAGTCAACTCAAGGTCGTCGATGGCAGAGCAACGATTAGTGGAACCCTAAACGTGGGGGGTGTAAACGGGACTAATTAGGGTCGGGTTAGGGGTACCATCGGATGCAGATTATCCGCAGATATCTGCATCTGAATCCGCCTTCAACCCAAATACGGATATCATTTTTTTACATTCGTCAATATCTGTATTTGTATCCATACCGAAGGTTGGATGCGGATACAGATATGATAAAGGCAATACCCGATCTGTATTCGATCCGATATCTGAAAGTTTGGGTGCTTGATAATGATATCTGGATGGAAGAGACTATTCTTCAATTGAATGAGCCAATAGATTTTAATATTTTGAGTTAATGAAAAAGTAATAGAGAAAAGTATCTGATTCTTGTAAGAGTAGCATGAGATATTTTGGGTATTTTGATATTAACTGTGGCATCTGAATCGACATTTAGAACCAGAAGTCATATAATCTATTGATATAGAAGTCGAATGATAATGGATACAGTGAAAGCATTGATATGTACATAATAATATTATAATATGTATCACATTTTATATTATTGTAGATGAGATAAAAAGTAATATAAGTATATTCATTTAGTTTATCCGTAACTGTATCTATTTTGCATATTCAATTTGTATCTGCATCCGACCGCTAATATCCGATTCTTATTTGATATCTGATTCTGTCGAATATGCATATCATTTTTCACATCCGCTAATATTTGTATCCATATCAGTATCCGAAGGTTGAGTGCGAATACGGATATGATAAAGACAATATCCGAGTTGTATCTGATCCGATGGCACTCCTAGGTCGGGTCCATGTAAAATCTGAACCTAAATCCGATCAGCAGATGTCAAACCTCAATTCAAGTTTGAATCTGAGATAAGGAAAGGATCCGAATCCTATCTGAACCCGATAACAAAGACGGGGTCGGATTCCGATTCGGATCTTTTTTTTTACTTTTTTAACAAATAAAATCCAAAAGACAAAGGTGATTCGAATCTTTAGATTTTTCTTGTGCTGATCTTCACCCAGAAACTAAATGTTTGCAAAGGTTTTGCTCCTAGTCTCCTTGCTCATAACTCATGGGTACACCTCCAATTGGAAACATGAGAGAGATAGAGAGTAATCAGCAATAAAAGGAGGAGAAAGAGTAATCAACAGTTAAAGGGGGGAAGGGAGGGGGAGAGAGGGTAACAAGCAATTAAAGAAAGGAAATGAAAAGTCAGGAAGAGATAATAATCACCAATTAAAGAAGGGGGAGAGAGAGTAATAAGCAATTAAGGAAGAGAGATGAAAAGTCATGAATGAAAAACCACGAGTTAATTAGTTCTTGTTGCTGGGAGTTAATTAGTTCATTGAGAATTAGATTTTTATTAATTAGGGCTCAATTAATACTTTTTTGAGTAAAAACAAGGGGGGAAACCCTGCGGCATTTTATTAAAAAGAGCTTTAATGAAACAGATCCAAAAAAAATAGGGTACAATCATGCCTCTCACACATAAATTGCACCCAAAAAATTCATGCCTCTCAATACTTATGCTAGTTACTCGGCAAAATTTAAAAGATGTGTTTTTTATTAATAAAATCTAAATCTGACCTGAAATTAAATCGGGTTCAAGAAACAAGATTTAAATTCGACCCAAATAATATTTGGATTCAATTTTAGGATCCAAAGCCAAAATTAGTGTTATATTCGGGTCGGGTTAGCAAGTTAGTGAGTTATGTTTACAGTCCTACCTAAACGTGTCGGCAAAGATGGCTTGACAAAGAAGGGAGGAACAAATGGGTAGGCGACAATGGCGCCAGCGATAAAGGGAAGAACAACTAATGTGTGGGCAACAAAAAAGGGAGAAACAATGAACTGGTCGACAACCACGGCGTCAGTGACATAGAGTGGAAGAACGAGCGTGTCGATGACAATGGCATCGATGAAGAAGGAAGGATAACAAATAGGTCGACAGCAAAGGCATCAGAGACAAAGGAAGCAACAACGAATGCGTTGGCGATAATGGCATTGACGAAGAAGGGAGAAACAATGAATGGGTCAACAAACCATCGGAGGAACTTTGAACCGAGCAGCGAAAGAGGGAGGAACAATGTGAAATGAGTCAGGGTACTTCAACCTTTAATTTTAGTCACTTCTTAAAAATTAATTAAAAAAACATATAAAAAACTCATTAGCTTTTTGTTAGGCAAACTTTCAATGTCATACCATCTTGAGTTAGAGGAAGGGTTGGTGATGTTAAATATACTAGTATACCATCAGTGTCGGTGAGAAACTGATTGATGATCAAGAGGGGGAAGGGGAAGAGAAAAGAGGAGGGGGTGAGAGAGGAAGAAGGGCATTGCTCTCTCTCACATGGATGAAGACGGATAGAAGAACGAACGGACAAAAATTTTGACTGAGTCACGGGAGAAACCTCCCTTCAGTCAGTTTTGATTAAGTAACTAACTAATTAGAAGAGTTATTCAGATATATAGATCTAATAGTATTTGAAATCTTATAGTGAACTAAGTAATATGAATCATAGTTTGACAAAAATTCATTTTGTATGGGGCTATATAAATAGTAAACTACTCATAGTTCTATGTAATTGTATTTTGTAACTCTTCTAAATATTAACAAAGATGTGCCTTTCATACTTTAACAATCATAGTGCCAAAAAAACCAAAATAGGGATTTAAACTTAATAAGAACAAAATCATAGTAATACTACCTAGACCTCATAATTTGACTTCATTATAAGAAAATCAAGATCCAAATTACTTCAAAATTTGGTATCCAGCATATCAAATTTTCCTAATTCACAAAAGGAATAGATGGAAGGTGGGAAAATAGATGAAAAATATGAAATAAATAAAATGATGTAGAGATCATATTAATAGCTAAAGACGGATATGTAAGCATCTTTTACTCTTTCATAGGCTTTTACACAAAATTGGCTTAGTATTACAAAACAACCCTCTTTACAGGTGCTCTAATTCCAAAGCATTAATGTCAAAGCGGGATTGGTCCTCTTATAATATGTGTGTGTGACACACATGAACCGAACCCGGTGAGAAGAATATTCAATTTATTGGGTAAATTGGAGCTTAAAACAAATGTCTATAGAATGATAGATTGTCTCTCACTCTACAAATATATCAAGTCAAACTTCAGGTTCTTTGTTCTGTGTAAGTTATATCGGAATACGACCCAAAATAAAATCAAGTATTTAGTAAATTGCATCATATCCAATCCAACATGTGTAAGTTATATTGATATATGACCCAAAACAAAATCAAGTTAAACAAATTCATCATATCCAATCCAACATGTGTAAGTGATGTCAGAAAACCCCCCAAAACAAAATCAAATTTAACAAATAGGTGATTTGAATGCTATAATGTGTATCCAAAAGGATTAATTATTGATGTAAGCAAATTCCAAAAGGAAAAGAAAAAGGATGCACTTAAGCATGTTAACCATCAATATGATTAATCTACAGAAATAATTCAGGTCAGCAGAAGTAACCAAATTGGAAAGAAAACAGAATTTTATTTGCTGCATTTGGTAAATATCAATAGAAAAAGTTGTTCATTGTAATCAATAAGTGTGTGACACGAGGGAGAAAAATACAAACTGTGGTTGAAGGTCATAGTTGTAAGGTCGGCATTCATGAGGTCCAAAAAAATAAATATGGAAGAGTGAATGGTACCTTAAATCTTTCTGGCTCACTAAGTTCAAATATTAAAGCATCTCCATCTTCCAAATTATGATCCAATGAGAAGCCTCTCCATCCGCCACTAAGACCAGTCCGCTTCCCAATATAGATGGCATCATATTCCTTACCTTTTTCATCTTCTAATACCATTCTCAGCTCATTAGGAGGAAGGTTGTCCTTGCAAAACTTGCTTGGGAGACCCTTAGTAACAACATAGACACTTCAGACATATGAACTTGACTTGAAAGAACCTTAAAGACATTTTCATATGTACGATTGAACTTACAAGCCAGAAACAACTGGACACGTGTGACCGGACCATGGTCTTAACAAATGAAGGATGGGGGGACTTCAGATCCTTCTGAAACTTCTCTGCTCTCTTTACTGCAGCAGTTATTTGTTGATAAGAAGCAACTCTTCCAGTATACGCTCTTTCAGGATTGCTGTTTGTAGATCTCCTGATAGAAAGATGATCCAGTTTTAGCAACATAGGACCCAAAATCACAAAAATAAAATGATTGATGGTTGAATTAAAGGTGAGTAATACCTTCTGCGGAGAGACGCAGGCTCTCTCTCGACAACCTGATGCATATATTTGAGCACTTTAGTGGTCTGGCTTGATTTTACTAAATGGAACTCACTACAAAACGTTATCCTCACTATAAAGAATGACACTGTACAACAAAAATTAGCATGGCCTTAGTAAGAAATACACTCCTGAAAGAGAGCACGGTATTGGTGGGACTTTTTCATGAACATTACACATTTTCCCTTCTTCCAGGCTCAAGAAACCACGAAATAAATAATAACAATGAATCAGATCCACAGGACAATCATAGAAACATCCTATGACAAAAAACAGCAGAAGCTACATGGAAAAGAAGAAAAATGATTGAAAACTACGACTGCAAAGATATGTTGTAACTGGTGCTTGCTACTTTTTTTCCCTTAAAATAAAGTACTTGCTACATTGTTGTCTGGGTAAAATTTCTCATTGTCTGGTGCCAGTGCGAAATGATCATGAGTACATAGTCCCTCAAAGAATGATAGAATCAAAAGAAATTGAATGAGGGGGAACTGCCCATCTATATGAACAGGAAAGGATCAATTCACTCAATTACAATATGACCATTAACCAAAATAGTTATCATAATTTCACCAGCATGTACACAGTAGTAGATGCAATTACACGATATGATTCTGGCCGCGTGTATCTTTTGTAATTAAAACAATAATGCCTCCGTCATCCATCTACATTATAACATAACCTTTAGTGTTTTAGGCACAAGCACTGTATAACAAACAATACAAACACCTCATAATTGCTTGCAGGTTAGGCAATCATCTTAGTTATACATATGCTCATAATAGGGGATGTTCAACTACCACATTTTGGCCAAATTACAGACATGATGCCTGTTAGGATAGAGAGAAGGTGGTACACCCTCAACTAAGGTGTGGTTGTATATTTATAAAAAAAAAAAGTACATGTCCAAATAACTAGAAGAATACCTATTGTCTTATAAGAAATAGGAGAATTCAAAATAAAGAAAAAAAAATCCTATTTCTACTCTAATTCTTATTTCTACTCTAATACTCTCTCTCAAACTAGAGTATAGATGTCAGTTATGCCCAATTTGTTACACAAAATTGAAAAACTTTTTTTAAATAAAGCTTTGTGAAGATATCTCTAAGTTGACAAATTGATGCGGTAAACGAAGTGACTATCCGATGTGTCATCACCACGTCTCCGGTAAAGTGGCAATTGACTTTAATATCTTTATTTGCTGATGAAAATAGGATTATTGGCAATGTATACAGCCACTTGATCATCACAATACATCAGCGTTGGCTTGTTTTAGATAATGCTCATTTCACAAATAAGAAATAGAATCCACATCAAGTCACGAGTTGTATGAGTCATGGCTTGATACGCAGCCTCAGCACTGGATCGAGCAACAAGATTTTATTTTTACATCGCCATATCACCAAAGTTCCTCAAACATAAGTGCAATAACCAGTAACAAAGGCTATTATTTTACTACAGCAACTGATAAAAGAATCCAAACAGGATGCGGACAAGCTACCGAAGAGAAAATCTCAAAATAAGCAACATCATAAGTTTGTGTGTAACCCTTGGCACAACCAACGGTGCCTTCAAGCACTCAATCTATCCATTGGGGAGAAATTTAACAGTGTATATCCTTCAACAACCAATAACTTGTTTTCCTGGTGGCAAGAAGTTAATTCTCATGTTTCATTAGCACGTAAAGCACTCATCTCTTCATCCATGGTATTTTTTCATCCATGATCTAATATAGCATCACGATAAGATTTTGGGAGATACAAAAGACAATTTGGTTGCAAAATTTAAGTATGTAAGAGATAAATAAGAGAAAGATAACACTTTACCTCTAGAATATTGAGAGCAAGAACGAGATCTTTTTGAAGAGTTAGGGGAAGCTCAAATACTTCAGTGAAGCAGTTGACTAATGAGTAGGTAAGTTGTCAAGATCAGTAGTAATCTTCTTGTGTCATTGATAAACTTGAAGTAGTGAAGATGCAAGTAAAACAAAAAATGGAATAATAAGAGTGACAGAAGACGGTATAATAGACCCTGAAAAGTCTAAAAAATAAGGCGTGTTTTAAAAAAATAACATTGGCACAAACCATATATTTTTACTCTTGGGATCCCCACATCGATATTCTTTTTGCGTACGAGATATCCTAGAAAAACACATCAAACTTATTGAGGATCTAATTTATTATGACCTTTCTTTAGAATTTGAATAAAACCACACACATCCAAAAAAATCTTTAGAGGTGATTCAAAAAACTGTTTATCAGGATAAAGAACTGAGAATGAGATTTTACCATCCAAAATAAAAGAAGAAACCTTATTAATTAAGTGAAAAGCAGTAAATACTGCATCAACCTAAAAAAACTTGAGAATATGCATATGAATCATTAGTATTTGAGCAATGTCAAGTAAATGAAGATTTTTTCTTTTAACAATAACATTTTATTGAGGTGTATGAGCACATAAATTTTGATGAATTATACCACGAGAAGAAGAAGAATTTTGAAGAGCATGTTGCATATATTCAAAAGCATTATCAGATCGTAAAATATTAAACGAACAATTAAATTGAGTACTAATCTCTTTATGAAACCTTTGAAAAATAGATAGAATTTTATAATGATCTTTCATCAAGTCATACGAGCAGTGTTCTAAAAAAATTTTACTCAGATGATTAAATGGGCATTTAATTATTTTCGGGAGAAAAACGCTTACGAAATGGTAAATTTGCCAGTCTAAGCGGACAGCCGCTGTAAACTGATTATTCAGCGATTAAATTTTAATCGGGTAAAATAAAATGCCTGCTCAGGTGTTTAATGGATTCGAATTTTTATGGGTTCGAATTTTGAACTCATTAGTTGACTGAAAACCGAACTCAACCTAATATATATGTAAGCCTCTCTTGTTGGGAATTAGAGCTCGATAGCTTTGATTTTTTCTTTCGTTCATCGACGCCTCCCCAAAGCTTCGACGATCTCCCCTGAGCCTTGTTTGTTGGCGACCACCCTGAGCTTCGACGACCTTCCCTGAGTCTTGTCTGAGCCTCGATGACCTTTCCTGAGGCTTGACTACTTTCCCTGAGTCTTGTTTGAGACTCGATGACTCCCCCGAGTTCCCCTAAGCCTCGGCGGCAATACCAGAGCTTGGGCAGGGGTCTTGTACAATGAGGCTGGCGGCGTCCAGATTGAAACCCCCACTCTTTTGATCTCAACTCGCAAGGGCCTGCCCAACTTCATCTCTCACGATCACCTCACCTCCCTCCCTTTCCCTCACTCTCGCCTCCACAACCACAAAATTCAGTATTATAATATTATTATATATTAAAATATTAATAAAACGTATAATCTATTTAATCGGCATTTAAACTGCCCCGAACCACGCGAGTACTGAAATCATTTTGTAAGAACATTGCATACGAGAATAGTCATTAATAAAAATTACAAAATAAGAAAAACCAAATACACTTTTAATTCGAGTAAGACCCCAAATATGAGTATGAATAACTTCAAATTAAGCACTTTATCGATTAACTATCCTAAAAGAGCAAGAAGTTTTATGATGATTCCCAAACTGATATGATTCACATTCTAATTGTGACACTGATTAAACAAAAAACTTACACTTTAATCAATTTTAAAGATGCATGACCTAAATGACAGTGTGTAACGGTCTCAGATTTCTAATCACTTCTATCAATAAAATTTATCCCATAATTTTCAAAATTTACAAAATTTCAGTAGCATTTCCCCTAAAACTGAGAATTTGCCCTTTTACATACACATTAGTTTCGGCCAACATTAGCCTACTTAGAAATTTCAAACCTGAATCTCAACAATATACATATCTAACATATTTTCCATAAATATTGTTCTTCAAATATAGATACACACCCCTAACCTATCCCAAACTAAGATCAAGATCAAGTATTACTCGACAAGTCCTTATTTACATTTTAAATCTGTTAAGTTATTAGTGATTAGGTTATTCAGTTATTGGGTGATTACCCATATTTGCCTATATACCCTCCTTGTCTTTTATATATATCTTGTAACTCTCTTTTATCTATATACCATTTTTTTAGAGTTTTCTATTTCTCTACATGATATCAAAGCTAGAGAAACCCTAACCCTAAAAATTCACCATCTTCTTTCCTTACTTTCATCACATTTTCCCTCCCTCTCCTCAACCATCACCTTCCATCTCTCCAAACACCTGCCGCCAGCCCTCCAAGGGTCCAAAGACCTGCCGCCACCTTCCCATCTTCCCCAAAGGTTGTCGTCAGCCCTTCAAAGGCTCTAAGAAGTACCACAACTACTCAAAAATTAGTTTTTTAGAGCTGATCTGAATCTTTTAATGCTCTACAAGACTTATCTGGTGAGATCTGATCTGTTTACTGCTTAAAATCAGATTTTTATATCTGATCTGACTATTTGGATGCTCTATAAGACTTCTCTGATGAGATTTGCTGTCTACTGCTCAAAAATTAGATTTTTACATATGATCTGATTTTTTAAGGCTATCTATGCTAATATCTGGTAACTAAGTTACTTGCTTTTCTTCATTACTGGTTGTTTACTGCTACTACTGGCTATCTTTTTGGTGATTTCTCTGACTGGATATTATGTCTGAGACTACAAGTTCATCCTCCACTATGACCTCCTCTTCGATGGTTGAAACTTCTGTCCCCAAGATGATTTTGGGGACTACGGTGAAGTTGAATGGCTCCAACTACTTATTGCTAGCACAAGTGTTCCACATATTTATTGGCGCGTAGAACAAATTGGCTCATCTCTTATAGCCTCCACCTCCACCTACTGATATAGATCCCACGTATGTGATTGGCTTATTGGAGATTATTCTATAATGACATGGCTTCTCAACAGTCTAGAGGAGAAGATTAACAGTAGTGTCATGTTCTTGCCTACTGCTAAGGACATTTGGGATACACTGAAGGTGATGTATGGCAATGAGAAGAATCTCTCGAGGGTGTTGAGATTTATGAGCGCATGTTTGAGCTCAATAAGGAGACAAATTAGTGCCTGAGTTTTATGCCAAACTCAAAGGTCTAATTGATGGGTTAGAGATGCATCAGTTTGTTTGTTACTGATGTGGCGACACTGAGGGGGTATCGTCAGGATCTCGCAGTATCAAAGTTTCTATCAGGCTTGAGTCCTACACTATGATCCCAGGTGTGGGGTCAGATTCTGAGAGGAGATAGTATTCTCACGTTGACTGCAACCTTTTCAAGAGTTATGCGAGTATCTACTAGAGCAGGTGTTTTCTCGACACCTTCCATTGAGCAGTCGGTCATGATTTTTGGACGTGGTCATGGTTGTGTCGTGGCCGCAATTTTAGAGGATGAGTACGTGGATTTATTGGAGGTGGACATGGCTCGTATGGAGGCAGACAGAGTGCCTCTGAGAAAGGACCCCGATAATGCATGCACTGTGGACACAATAATCACATCTTTGAGAAGTGTTGGAAGAAATTTAGTCGACCGGAGTGGGCACAGCCTTCTGAGTCTGATTCTTCTGCTCCTTGTAGCACTCCTCAGGATTATTCGTCTACTTTCTTCACTCTTTTTGGATCTTCTATGGTTGTACTGACAAAAGAGGAGTATGATCAACCTCGACAGCTAGAGTTCTTTTAGAGCAATTTTTCAGCAACTCATGCATCAGCATCAAGTTTGCACGCCTATATTGCCTCTCCTAAAAAGCCTTGGATATTAGACTCTAAAGCCTCATCTCACATGACAGGTATTACACAAAAATTTATTTCCTTAATATATCCACTACCCACCCCTCTGTTAAAATCGTTGATATTACCCATTCACCTGTACTAGGCAATGAAAAAGTTCAAGCTACTCCATCATTGACCCTTACTGATGTCCTTTATGTTTCACGATTTTCTGCTAGTCTCTTCTCTATCAGTCAGCTTGCTAAACAAAATATCTACAAAATAATATTTTTTTCCTTCTCATTGTATTTTTCAGGACTTGTTGATTGAGAAGAAGATTGGTTCAGGGCATGAGCGAGGAAGAATATACTATTTGGATGATCAAGTGACCTTACGGGCTTGGTTGCAGGTCAACCTGATCCAGTTTTACTGTGACACTGGTACTTGGGTCATCCTTCGTTATAAAAGATTCAGTCTGTTATTCCTATTGAGTTCTCTATTTCTTCTTTAGGTTGTGAGTCTTGTGAGTTAGGTAAGCATCATCGTTCTACCTTTCAGGGTCGAGTCAATAGTTATAGTAGTTCTTCTTTTGAGTTGGTCCACTCTGATGTTTGAGTTCCTAATCGTATGCCCTCTATTAAGAATTTTAAATATTTTTTGCTCTTTTTTAGTGACTTCTCTCGCATGACTTGGTTGTATCTCCTAAAGGAGAGGTTAGAAGTGTCCAGTGTAATTGAGTCTTTTTTAATAAAATAAAAATTAGTTTTCTACTTCTATTCGTATGCTTCGTACTTACAATGCCCTGGGGTATGTAAAAAAGGATGAATCTAATTTTTATTCCAAAAATGAAATTATTCATTAGGCCTCTTGTTCTCATACATCCCAACAAAATGGAATTGCTAAAAGAAAACATAGACATATTATAAATGTTACTAGAACCTTAATGATCCATATGAGTGTTCAAAAATATATATGGTCTGATACTGTGTTAAGTGCTTATTATCTAATTAATAGGATGCTTTCTTCTGTTCTCAATAAAAAATCTCTATTTTTTGTCTTTATGCTAACAAAACCCCTTCTTCATGACTTCCCATGTTTTTGAATGCACTTGTTTTGTTCAGGACTTATCTCCTAGGCTAGATAAGTTATCTCCTAAATCTATAAAGTGTGTCTTCGTTAGGTATTCTAGAACACAAAAAGAATATCGGTGTTATAGTCCCTCCATCAGAAAGTATTTGGTGTATGTTGATGTCACATTTTTTGAGTCTGTTTCATATTTCTCTACATAATTTCTTGTCACCATATCTGAGAGTGTCCCTCCTTCACTGTCTATGTCATTGCCTACAACTGCTCATACAGATTCTTTGCTAGTGCCGCCAGCAGAAACTACAGATCCACCTGCATCAAAGCGAATTCGGGATTTCAGATACGTTTACTCTCATCGCCCAAAGGTTCTTGCTCCAAACAATTTTTGACTAATCCCTCTCCAGTAGACAGTCATCCTTCTCCATCATCAGCTTTTTCCTCTAATCTTGATATTCCTACTGCCCTTCGAAAAGATAAACGGTCTTGCACTGATCACTTTATTTCAATTTCATTTCTTATAATCACCTAAACCCCACTTTTCGACAGTTTGCTCTTTTTTTGTCTTCTGAGTCTATATCCAGGTCTTATATAGAGGCTTTATTGGTACCTGTCTGGAAATAAGCTATGGTTTAAGAGATGGAAGTTCTTACTTCTAGAAGAAATTGAGAGTTGGTTTCAATACCAACAAATGCGGTGGTTGTTGTCATCGTTCATAGACTCGGCCGAGTCGGAGACGAGTCCGCCGAGTCAGAGACGAGTCCGCCGAGTTGTATCAGTCTCGGCCCGCTCTGAGACGAGTTCGAGTCACGAGTACGTCGACTCAACTCAAAGGAGACCAACTCGGCCGAGAATCGGAGTTGACTCGGTCGACTAGGCTGATTCACGGCTGAATCGGTCATGACTCAGCCGAGTCGATTGAGTCGACTCCGATTCTCGGCCGAGTCAGCTCGAAACGTATATTCACCCGTGACGAACGGGTATAAAGAAAAAAAGGAAAAGAAAAAAAAAGAAACTTACCTCTCTCAGATCTGGAGATCGTCATCGCTGCGCGATCGTCGCCGCTCAGATCTGGACTCCGCCGCCGCCGCCTGATCGTCGTCGGCCGCTCTTCCTCAGCCCCAGGTGATGTTCCTCCCTCTCTCTGTCTCTTTCCCTCTCCCTCCCTCTGTTTCTCTCTCCTCATCCCTCTCTCACCCGCTCTCTCTCCCTCTCCCTCCTCTCCATCTCCCTTCACTCTGTCTCTTTCCCTCCCCCTCACTCTATTTCTCTCTCCCCCTCCCTCTCTCACCCGCTCAATTTTTCTCCCTTTCCATCTCCTGTCTCCCTCTGTCTCTTTCCCCTCCCCCTTCATCTTTCTCCCTGTTTCCGATCTCTCCCCCCTCTCCCCCTCTGAGGTATAAGAGAAGCAGATAATGATAGTGGTGGTAAAAATATAAGAGTTTTATCTAGTTCTAGTAGTGATGATGGTGAAGATGGTGATGATAATGATGACAATGATGGCGCTGTGGCGGCGGTGGTGATGATGACAATAATAAGGGCAACAATAGTACTGATGGAGGAACTTATAGTCTTGAAGGCTATATGCAAATGTTGAGTTTGACATTAGGCTAACATTATGGTGTGACATATGTCCATGACTGCAGACCACAACTTGAGAGATATATGAGCACTAGTATCAGTTTATCTACTTACCGCAGAGATGATTATAATGATGATTTTGTGCTTCATTGCAGTTCAATATGAAAATAACTACATTAGCATGTATTTATGAATGTAGTTTGTGCAATTTACTATATTGTGCATGTATTTTGATATGCTTCTACTGACAACGCTATATTTATGCTTTCGTTTTATGTTTAGTGTGCAAGGTGATATGTTTTGAACATGTGATACATGAATGTGAATGTCTACCTTTTTTTAATATTTGTCGTGATTCTTTCAGAATTTTTGAGCTTTCTATGTAGCGTTTTGCGCGTATCGCCCGAGACCGATCCGAGTCGTCGAGACGATCCGTCTCAGTGCATGTTGAGTCAGCGGCCGAGACCACGACTGTGAACCATGGTTGTTGGTTGTTGCTTGGTTTGCTCTAAAGTACCGCCCAGATGAATCTGTTGACAGATATAAAGCCAGGCTCGTGGCCAAAGGTTGTACTCATATGGCATCGACAATTTTGAGACGTTCTCGCCAGTTGTCAGGATGAACTCTATCAGGATTCTATTCTCTATTGTTGTTAACTTGTCATGACTATTGTTCCAGCTGGATATCAAGAACGCCTTCTTGTATGGGGATCTTCAGAAGGAAGTGTATATGAAGCAACCTCCGGGTTATATTGCTCAGGGAGAGACTAAAGTCTGTCATCTAAAGAAGGCTATATGGACTCAAGCAGAGTCCAAGAGTGTGGTTTGAGAAGTTTAGTCTTACCATTTCTGATATTAGCTTTCGTCGATGTCATCAGATCACTCTGTCTTCGTTCGATGCACAAGATTTGGCTTTGTAGTTCTGACTGTTTATGTTGATGACATTTTACAAACTGGGAGTGACTCAGCTTGGATAGTGGAGACTAAGATGTATCTCAAGCGTCATTTTGTGACCAAGTACATGGGACATTCAAAATACTTTTTGAGAATTAAAGTTGCACATCAAAAACACAATGTACTTCTTTCTCAGTGAAAGCATGCTCTGGACCTTCTGGAGGAAACAGCATTTATGAGATGCAAGCTTGCTAATATACCAATGGAAGCTAATGTGAATTTATGATTTGATGACAATCATATACTTGATGATCTAGGAAAATATAGGAGATTGATTGGGAAGCTGATCTATCTTACAGTGACTAAACCAGATATAACTTTTATTGTAAGAGTTCTGAGTAGATTCATACATCAGCTCAGAGAGACCCATTGATTAGCTGCGATGAGGGTTCTAACTTACATCAAGAGTTGCGCAGGAAAAGGGTTGGTATATAGGAAATATGGACATGTACACATTTCTAGATACTCTGATTCGGGTATGTTGGTGATCGAAGTGCTAGAAAGTCTACTACTAGCTATTACACCTTTGTTGGAGAAAATCTGGTGACTTGAAAGAGCAAAAAATAAGATGTTGTGTCTCGCTCAAGTGTTGAAGCTGAGTATAGAGGTATGGCTCATACGGCATGCGAGATGGTATGATTAAAAAAATTTACTGATGGAACTTGATTTCAGACAGCTTGGACCTATGTCTATGCATTGTTATAATCAATTTGTCATCTATATTGCTCAGAATTTAGTGTTTCATGAAAAGACCAAACACATTGAAATCGACTGTCACTTTGTCAGAGATGTTTAGACCAAAAAGGTGGTTATGTTCCAATTCACACCATTTTCGAAGCAGTTAGCTGATTTACTTACCAAAACTGCCTCACCTCAGGTGTTTTCTAATCTTCGTAACAAGCTGGACATGTTAGATGTTTATGCTCCAGCTTGAGGGGTGTTAAGTTATTAGTTATTGGGTTATAGGGTTATAGAGCGATTACCCATATACCCTCCTTATCTTCTATATATATATATATATATATATATATATATATATATATATATATATATATATATATATATATATATATATCTTGTAACTCTCTTTTATCTATACAATTTTCTTTTAGGATTTTCTATTTCTCTACAAAATCCATACTCAGAATTCTAACATATGACAAGCAGAGTTCCAAAATATATATATATATATATAAACATATAAAAGAAACATTTCAAAAGAAATTATCCAAGACTTCAACTAGTGAATCTTCTTTCATGTTGGAATAGTCCTGGCTTCAAGCGGGGCCTTTACCTTTGTTTAAACCTAAAAGGTTGTTAATGAAACGAAATGAGCTAGACAGCCCAGTGAAAAAAGTTATTAATCCGATGACTATTGTGTATATGTGATCTCATGAAAATATGTGTGACAATTTCTACTATAAAGAAATTTTTGCTTTAACAATAAGAACAATCAAGAATTTAATAATTTCTACTTAAGAATTCAACACGCATTGGTATATAAACCATTCCATTCGAATTTGCTTTATAACCGATTACCCTATCTTCGTACACTGTCAGAATTTCAATCGGCCACTTCCTCCGTATATGACATAATAATATTTTACCCCGTCTTCGTACACCGTCGAAATTTCCATCGGCCCCTTCCTCCGTATATGACATAATAATATTTTACCATATCTTCGTACACTGTCGGAATTCTCTTCGGCCCCTTCCTCCGCATGTGACATAATAAAAGAATATAAACAAACATATAACAACCTTCATAACTACTCATATAAGAATTTATTTAAATGTTATGACATAATAATCTACATGTAGCAATCAACATAATTTAACTAACATGGATTATCCAAATTACCAACCTTCTCACGTACATACATACATACATATATATATATTAAGTACACATTACACATGATATAGTACGCATCCTGCACTTTTATCCTCAATTTAGCACCATTAGAATCATGAAATTTAGTCAATTCATTCCCATTACATTAACATTAACATTTATTAATATTAAGATATTACCACAATAAATCATTATTTCACAAACATAATTATTTCATTCCCACCATTATCACAACTCAAACTAGATTATGAACTTTACTCACTCTTGATGAAGATTTCCCCGAGTAACTCGTACAACTCTCTAATTTCATGACTCCTACACATAAATGCATTCACATTCACTAATAACCAAAATTAATGGAATTACATGTTTTTTAAAAACCATTTTACTAATTACCTTGATTAACTGGATAAATACTCTCCCGATTCTCAAATTCTTGTTGAATCTTGCGTCTAAGAGTTATCTCTTCCAGTCTCGAGCCTTGATCCACTTCTTCACCACACCAAAGAGGGTTAGAGGACTAATCTAAGATTTAAGAAGAAAGGATTAGAGTTTAGGGTTAAAATCAAGAGAGACAGAGAGAGAAAAAGAGTATACAAGAGAGAGAAAGAGAAGGGAGGAAGGCAACTGTCTGGGGGTGGCCAGCCGGCGACTTGGGTTGGTCGGCGGCCAAAGAAGGGGAGGAGAAGGGGGAGATAGTGAGTGAGGTGAAGGGGAGAAATTTGTAACCAAGCTAAAATGAAACATGTTCATGTTTTTAAACTCTTATATGAAATCCTCCTCTCTCTCCTTATCATGCCACTTGGCATGAGATCCATAAATCCCTCACACACACCATACCTCCCATCCCTCATAACTCTTCACCTACCCCAAAATAATATGGGTAATATCAATTATCTAGTTAAACTAGGTCACAACACTAATTAATATTCATTATGATGTTTTATCCTTATATGCAGTGTTCTAAAAAAGGTTTAAGCGGTCGATTAATCGTCCACTTAAATATTTTCGGTCTAAAACCAAGCAGAACTTGAAGAAAGCGGTCAGAATACTCTGCCAGGCGATTAATTCGCTTAAGCGATGATTAAGCATCTAATCGGTGATTAATTAATGTCCGTTTAAATGTTATTCAATCGTTTTCTAAATAGATCGAATTTTGAACCCATTAAGTTAACTGAACTCAAACCCGATCCAATAATTGATATAAATTGTCACGTGTTGGAGAATTAGGGTCGTGAGTCCTAAATTTATCTGCATCCTCGATTCTCCTGCGACGGTGACGAAGCTCCCAAATCTCATGAAGAAACTCTTGATGCTCATGACGACGAGACGATGAAGCTCCCAAAGCCTAATTTTATTTGAAGCTCCCGAAGCTCAAGGCGACGACGATCCTCTTGGAAAATTAGGGCTCTCGAAGCTGACGACGAAGAAGTTCACAAAGCGCCCTGTGGCGAACTCCCCGTCGATGGTGACCTCTTTTTGCAGTTAATCCTCCCACCGCGACCTCCCTCTTTGTCAACAAAGACCTCCCCCTGCGATCAGCTCTCTATTCAGCAACAAAGCGTCGACAGCGACCTCCTCCTGCGTCGACGGCAACCTCCCCTGATCAGCTCTCTCCCCCTTCGCATGCACATATTTTGCCTAGATTCTTATCAATGGTCTTTGTTTCTTTTAATAGGATGAGAAGTGTCTTAAGCGTGAGAAAGATAGAGTTGCATATTACTTGCAGTTGCATCTAGCAGTGAATCATAGTTGTTGGAAGTATATTGCTTTATGAAAGAAATACACATATTTGTTCATTTAAAAAGCATTTTTTAACTATAGTTGTTGGAGGTGGAGGTACATTGATGTACTTTGAACTGAATGACATTATTACTTTTTAAATTCCTCTTAGTACTAGCAATTTAATTTTTCAAGTTATATTTGCTATATATTTTATGCTTTTTTGAGAGTTTATAGAATTCATATTTGTATGTTTTAAGTATTATAATATTATTATATATTAAAATAATAATAAAATGTGTAATCCATTTAATCACCGTTTAAACCGTTTAAGCATTATGCACTCCCGGACCGCGCGCGTACTGAAACCGCTTTTTAGAACATTGCTTATATGTATATAGTTATGTTCGGCTTTGATAGTGAACTAATATTGTTGACATGCATTAGTATATTCATAAATAATCACACACATGCACGTTTATATTTAGAATTTATTCATTTAAAAATTTCTGTTAGATTTTCAATAAAACACATTCAAACGAATCACCAGTTAATTGATTTGAATTAGCTTAAGAAAACAGTATAAGGTATCAATCTATGGTTAAAATAAAACAAGTGTTACACAGTATCTATCACTGCATTGCAGACTCATCACATGCAAGAGCATAAATGCTTACTTTAGGTTGATTACAGCAATGAAGTTAATGCAGACCATCTCGCTCATATCCCTCACTAATCACCTTCTTCATCTAAAGATCCGAAAAATATAAAAAGGAAACAAGGTTATAAAACAATTAAGAGTTTTAGTCGAATGCTAACAAATATGAGATTAAAAGGAACATGAGGAACATAATAACATAATGCGAGAGCAGAGGTGAGATTGGCACTGCCACTGCCACTGCCAGTAATATTTTTAAAAATACCATCAGCAAAAACAATAAAAAGTGCAAAGATGATATGTAAAAAGTGAAAAAATTGTAGATTTACCTGTCATGTAGGTCGACGTACCGGAATCAATGATCCAAGAAGAAGGCAATAAACTTGTTAAATAAAAAAATACATGAATGTGGCATGGAAGCAACATTTGAATTAGATACTCAAAGAATCATACTTGGATCTAGATAAAATCATAGAATCGTCAACAGATGTAGGTAGAGCATAATGTCATGTGCAGTAGATGAGGAGGAACCAACAGCATCAGACAAATAAGCAGCTCGAGGAGGCCAGGAAGGTTTGCCACGCAACTCCCAACATCGATCAACAGTGTGATTGGTTCAATTGCAATAGATACATTTTCGAGTTACCCTGACCATGGCCGAGACATCGGCCTCTAGTAGATAAATCACAATCACGAAAGACACCACCGCCTCGAGAAGTGTTACCTTGACCAGTTGAGAAAATCAAGACAAGCCCTCAATGGGAGAAGGATTAGAGGTGGTTGTAAAAATTCTAAAGCCTAAGACAGTCATGAGAAAATATTCTATAAAGAGAGAGCCCTTTTCACCTGCTAGTAGATGTCCTAGAAGTGATTTGAGTTGAGAATTGAGCCTCAAAATAAACTTGCATAAATATAATTCTTCACGTTGCTTTTTAAGAACTTTAATATCATTAGTGACTGATTGATACTGATTGAGTTCATCGATCATATCCTTGAAGTGCTATAGTAGTCTTTCAAACTCTTGTCATCTTGCCAGAGACTAAATAGATCTTCATACACTTCAAAGACTCGAGAGACATTCCTCTTCATAGAATAAATGTTACTTTTTCGAGTCACTCTGACCACGGCCAAAACCTCGGCATCTAGTAGATAAATCACGATCACGAAAAGACAGACTAAGGCCACTGGTTGAGAAAATCAAGGCAAGCCCTCAACGGAAGAAGGATTAGATGTTGTTGTAAAAAATTCTAAAGCCTAAGACAGTCGTGAGAAAATATTCTGTAGAGGAGTTCTCCTTCACCTGCTAGAAGATGTCCTCGAAATGATTTGAGTTGAGAACTGAGCCTCGAAAGAAACTTGCATACATATAATTCTTCACGTTGCTTTTTAAGAACTTCAATATCATTAGTGACTGGATGATACTGATTAAGTTCAGCGATCATACCCTAGTGGCTATAATAGTCTTTCAAACTCTTGTCGTCTTACCAGAGACTAAAGAGATCTTCATACACTTCAAAGACTCGAGAGACATTCCTCTTCATAGAATAACTATCATGAATAGCTTTCCAATTTTCTATTGTAGAATCCAAGAACATAAAGTTGGTGCTCACCGTGGGTTCCATATTGTTCCAGAGCCAAGTCATCACCAACTAGATGTCTCGTTCCCATTCTTCAAAAATCTTTTCAATAGAGGCGGGTTTGACAGAAGTAACTATTTTCAATTTACCTCTAGCACCAAAGAAACTCTCACAGATTTCTCCCATAACAAAAAGTTTTTTACCATTTAATTTCACAGTGGTAATTTAAATACCAACAAGGTCTTTGATTTCTTTGATATCAGCCATAAGAACAAGAGACGGGAACAAGAATATTATTACGTTCAAAAAGAGAGAAATATTTTACTCCATAAAAAGACTAAGATGCAGGTTTTTTTTTTTTTTTGTGGGGGTGGGGGGGGAGAATTTCAAGTCCTAGTTAAATTAGAAAAGTGAATCTAAATAAAATTCAGGTTAAGTATTGAATTGGACCAGGTTAAGGTTTGAACAAGATTGGCTGAACTAAATAATCGAGAAGAAAAAGGAAAAGAATAGCGAGAGAAAGAAGGAGAAGATGGGAATCAATCACTAGAGAAGAAGATGATAGGTTTCAGGCTTGATGGAAGAGGCAAAGCTTGAAGAAGAGGGTTTATGGATCTGATTTGGTTTCAGGTTTGAGTGATGGGTTTAATGGGTTTCAGAGTTGAGGGTGCTCTGGTACCATGTTAGGATAGAGATAAGGTGGTACACTCTCAACTAGAGTGTGATTGTATATTTATAGAGAAAAGAAGTATGTATCCTAATATGACTAGAAGAATACACAATTTCCTATAAAGAGCAGGAGAATTCAAAATAAAGAAACAGAAAGTCCTAATTCTACTCTAGTAATGACCAAGAATACAATGCATTGAATGCAACAATTAACAAATTTGTATTTACTTGAATTTTGCTTCTGGATGAAATACTTGTACAACTGCAAATGGTATATGGAATATAGGAGGAAAGAACCATCCTTCTAACAGTCATACTGATGTTGTATACGAGCGCACATACTGCAAATGCAGTAGCACTCATAAATAAAATAAATCAGAAAAAAAAAACATAGATTCAAAAAGTATGTGAAAATGCAGAAATCTAAAATTCTCATACAATTCATAGTAATGAGAGATGAAAAAATACATTAACCACTAATAAACATTACAATAAAGAACATATTGAATATGATTTATGTCTTATGAGAAATGAAATTTTACATTAACTAGTAAACATTGTAAATGAAGTACATGACTTGATAATAAATTAACAATTAACAAGGGAATAAACATAAGATGTAAACATGAGTAAAATAAATAAATAAATAAAACATCAACTAACATCTAGTAAGAATAACTAATAATAAGTTAATACCAAATGACACAAATGCACATTAATAACAAGTTAAAATGGCTTGGTATATAGGTCTCAAAACCTCTGCACGTATACATATGCACCACATATGCAGCCACAGGGACATTTCTGTTTAATATGACCATATATGTTCTTGGTCACATATGGAGATATTCTGTAATTAATGATACTGTACGAACTTATGCTTGCACTCTCAGTTATAAAGCTAGCAACCAGTAACAAGAAAGCATAGCCTCTAAGTATATATAGTAAAGTTGCTGAATCCACAACCACAGATCTAAAGAAATTGCAAGTTTTCAACCGATCTCTTCTAATCAGATTGGTAAGATAAATAATGTACTTCCTCATGGTATGAAATGGCCGGATTTCTTGCTCTTGATGACCGTCTCAGCTCTGAAGTCTCAAATATTTTCTTTGGTTTGGGGCTTGCATGACATTTCTGCAAAACAAAGAAGGCATCACAATGTTCAAAATGCTCTGATGCTCTAAAAGCATAGTGGATATTGATATGGCAATACTATGTAAATCCTTTCACTAACTTAGTAAAATGCTTCTTCAGTTGACATATGTAACTGAAGGAGTAAATGATTTGTTCTTCCCAAGACAGGAAAATTGGGTGCCAGCAATCAGTTTGATATTATTTAACGTAGATCATTCATGAGATAACTAAGAAATTCATCTATTAAACTGCAGGTTTCAGAAACTTAAATTTTGAAAAAGAAAATAGAAAGTTCATTCAAATTTTATTTAGAATTAGATCTTTTTTGAATGAGTGGAACCATTGCTGGTCTTACCGTTATCTTGTACTCTCTCTGTGCTACCTCCAGCAAACTTTAGAAATCTTCGAAATTCCAAGTTCCTTGACCAGAAAACCAACACAATTGGTTAATTAGAAGGATAAAACATTTAGAACAGGTCTAATGATGACAATTTTTTTCTTATTCATGCAATGTACATCAGATAGCTTGAAAAAAAACTATTTCAGAATGTTTAACAACTCTTAGCTAAAATGGCCTTCATTCCTATACGAATGAAACTACAAAATAACCTCTCCAGTCTGCCAAAGTTCTTTTATCTTTATCATTACCAACTCAGCTCATATCAAAACTATATTTAATTGTTAGGATTTATGGGGCCTAAATTGCATGGCTTTTGAACAGCAAAAATGCCACCATTACTTCAAACAAAAAATTGTAAAATAGAATATGATGATGATGGGCGCAATGAAGGCTTCTAAATTAGTAAGCATATTGGTAGACCTGCCATCTCACTTGCTACACGTTAATAAGGTTATTAAAGATACATAATATTAGAAAAGAAAGAAGTGCGTAAGAATATTTTTGGATTGCCGCAACTTACAAGACAGGAAGAATGGAGAAAAGAAGAAAACCAAGGCCTTTTGTCACATTGCGAAGGAACAAAACCCTTTAAGAAAAGGAAAAACAGTAACAAAACAAATCCCAGATACCGATTGTGAACAAATTAGTAAAGGACTTCTAATAAACCAGCATTTTGGAAGACCCACCTTCTCTTGTTTTCATCTTTTGATTTTATATCTAATGTTCTGAAATTGAAAAAGAACATCAAAAGAAAAATACAAAACTTAAGTGACATAGTTTTTTTTCCTTGCAATGATTACTTATAAATCACACATCGATACACCTATAAGATATTTTTTAATCATGCGGTACCTAAAACTTAAAAAGAAACGAGACGAGAACAAAAAAAACTATGTTGAGGACAATCTACAATACGGATGTCTCAGAGTTTTCTGCAGACACATGATCATGTCTCAGCATATCACACCACCATTGTGAAAACAGATGGTCGACAAATTATTATAGCTTTGCAGGAAGAGAATTTCAAAACCAAAAAGAAACTAAAGAATGAGTAAATTTTTCTCTTGAATGCCATATAAGGAAGATGGATGGAACGATCACATCATAATCAAGAAGACCTTTTAAAAAAAAGAAATAAAGGAACAAAATGATTGCACAAGGAGCAGAAAACGTTCCCATAGCATTTTCGACAAGTCAACAATTTCATCTCTTGGGTTTTACATCATACACCACACCCTAAGATTGGAACTGAACGGTCCCCAATCACATAAATAAAAACTAATGGGTCTTTCATAAATCAACAGTTTAGGGAGATCCCACCATTTATTTTTCTTCAGATTTCACCTTTTTATCTTGCAATAAATTGTTAGATATTATTCTAGAAAAAAAAAATGGAGAAGAAGTGAGCTTAGGTACTCCGCCTACTACCTCGAGATGCTTGAGGTTTTCTTGGACTCTCCTTCTTCGAATCTCCTCGTAGGAGCTGCTCTCAGCGACCGCCATTTTCCTCTCTGAGCTTTCTCTCTCGCTCTCCGTCCTGCGATGTAAGTGTCCGATTTTTTTTTTGCCCCCTTTCTTCTGCCGTTTGAAATTTCGAAAGCAGGTCACTTGACAAAAAGGAAGCGCCTTTTTTTTTTTGTCTCAACTCTGAAAGGGCAGCAAATAATATGTTTCCGTCACTGGGCCGAAAACGGCCTATTCAACTTGGGCCAGGCTTAACACGTTTAGCCCGGATGGGACCGTAAAATAGCTTCCGGTCTCAGAGTGCAACCCAAATTCGATTCCCTTCGTTTATCGGACTGCAACCGTGTCGGGTCGGGGCAGGCTTATTTCAAAAACTACAAAAAAATTCATTCGATTTCAAAAAAAAATGTCAAAAGCTTTAAAATGTATTGACTTAAACCCAATTTTTCCTGTAAACAAACTGATTAAATGCGTAAATAGTAGCAGGAGCAAAATGACCAACCCAAAAAAGATGCAGAAATTTCAGTCCATAATGCACATGATGAGAATATAAATTTGCAGTATTATGTATATCTTTTATCGACAAAAATTTCGACCACATTTATCTTTTATGTCCCAAAAACCTTACTCTATAACATATGTCCTAGCTTGGATTACATAACACAAGGTACATAACAAATAATCTAAAGATGGCTTCTGGCAAAGTGTCTGTGTTTACGACTTGTTTGACTTTAGTGCCTCGAAGCGGGCAGCAAGTGACTCGTAATCTGGCAATTTGGGATGAACTCGAGCTGCCATGCTACTATTAGCTTGTTTACTTTCGGACTGATCAATGCGAGGGAGCACCAAGGGTTCGTCACCTGAGTCTAATCCATCCGAGTCATCGAACTTCATTTCTGAATGCACCCTTGATCTGTCTGCGTAACCGTTTCTTCTGATAACTTTCGTATCGTCCAGATCAACAGAATCCATGTTGTCCTCATCATTCATATAGTTTGACGTGTTAAAACTCTGCGAACTGGAAATTTTCGATGGGTGGTTGGACTGGTTGACAGAAGGATTCTTTGTTGCCGAGGATTGAGTGGAATTAAGGGACTGCCTTCGTAAGCCAGCTGAGTTATTTTGTTCATTGGAGTTCAGGTTGGCAAGATAAGCTGCGGCCTGTGCTGCAGAAACTGCTTCCTCTGCAGAATATGCAGCTGCTTGAGCTGCTGAATTATTTAGTTCATTGGAGTTCAGGCTGGCAAGATAAGCTGCAGTATTTGCTGCAGAAACTGCTTCCTCTGCAGAATCTGCAGCTGCTTGAGCTGCTGAATTCAGGGACTGCCTTCGTGAGCCAGCTGAGTTCTTTTGTTCACTGGAGTTCTGGTTGGCTAGATAAGCTGCAGCCCTTGCAGCAGAGACTGCTTGCTGTGCAGAATCTGCAGCTGCTTGAGCTGCCGAAGCCATGTCCTTGAACCGCACAGGGGATCCTTCTCTGCCATTGAAAGGTCTGGCATACAACAAATAGAACAAATAATTTCCAAGCAGTGGAACAAATGATGATTGGAATTTAATCTATGTATTTGAGAACAACAAACCTGAAGTCGGCATCTTTTGCTTGCACATCATTCGGTGGAGGAACAGTAGGCTTCACCGGCATGCTGGAGGCACTAACGAATGACCGTGGCCCTTCCTGTGATAAAGGTATTTAGGCTAAGATTACTCAAATTTGATCTAAAATCAGGGAGAGACACAGAGATTATTAGCAACATACTAGGAGTTCTTCTGGAGGTTTGAGAAGCTCTTTTTCAGATTCTGTTGCATCCCAGGCTATCTGATATTCTTTTGCTATTTCCTTCATGATTTTCATCTTTACTTCACCAGTAGGCTTTCTGACTGATAACTTCTCTATAAGCTTTAGAAAAGACAAGTTCAGATAAAAACTAATCAGAAATAGAGGAAGCTGTATTGAGAACAAATGAACAAAGAATATTTGTAACGCAAACAAACATATATATCTCAATGAATCCTAAGCTTCTAGTAAGTAGGTCCCTCCTGATAATTTTAACATTCGAGTGTCTAACATCTAGTGCCACTATCTAAACACAAGATGTGAAGGACTTCTGATAGCATAAAGTTGAGGGTGGTGAGTTTGGATCTTCGCCAGCTAAGGGGCAGAGACCATATAAACTGGTATCTGCCTATATAATTAAGTGTACTCATCATGAAGAAATAACTTTTTTTTGGTCTGAAAATCTAACAAAAGGCTTACCGAGTGATTTACACCAGATTCAGGACGGAAATCCCTTGCAGCAGATACAAAATCCTTCCCATACTTCTTTTCAAAGACCTCACTAATCCGGTAAAGTTCTGGGATCTCTGAGCACCTTGGAGCAGCATATATCAAACTAGAAATCCCTTCTTTCAAATCCGCTGGGCAGTCCCTGAAGAGTGGAAGGCCAAATGAGATCACATCACTGAATACCATGAAGATTTGTAAGAGCAAGAGAAAGGAAGTGAACAAACCTTTGTTTTGCTATTATGGGGAGGCGCACAACTATTAGTTCACAGAAGAGTACAATGATTTCATTTGCCGCCATGACATTTTGTTCTCTAATTACATGTTCAACCTGCAGTATCATATGCTTTTGTATAATACCATGGAAGTAAAGAAACGAATCTAGTTCATAGAATATGGGAAAGTTCAAAATATAACCACTTTTAGTAGAGTAGTAAATGCCCTGCTCACAAAAAGCCCCCGACTCTATTTAGTATTTACATAAATTGCGACTGTCCCAAATGTTGCACATTTCATGTAACTGTTGTTCATCTTCATAAACTTAGCTGTCCACTAAGTCACAATATTTACATATTTTGACGACATCTGCCAAAAAATGTTGCTTGGACATGTAAGACCAGTGTTAACTGTCAGCAAATATGTTGTTAGTTTGACAACAAAACCATTCACGTCTTCAAATAAGAAAGTAGAATCTCTTCACCAATAAAATCCAATATGCTGCTTTAATTACCATCTTTGACAACCAAAGCACAAGATCTTGTGGAATTCCCCTGGTGAGGCCATTTGGCATAAATGGCCAACTGACAGGTAAAAGTCACCCTCTGATCCTCTAACTACATCTTCCCTCTTCACCACATCTCAAAAAATTTCAGAAGATAAATATGCAGTTGAAACCTTTCTTGTCCTTCATTACAAATTCAATCCATTTATATAATATGAAAATATAAATTTAAACAAAAAACCTTCAAATTTAGCACAGGCTCGAAATTACTAAGATGGTACGCCTAAATAAAAACTTCTTTTAAATTCTGATTATTATTGTTCACTTGAAGTTGAGAGCTAAAACTGAAGGTAAGCTTACAAATTATACAAAATATTTAAGTAAAGTTTTTCCTTGGTATTCACTCTTCAGTTTGAAATGGGAATTCAAATAAAGAATTAGTTTCTTCCTTCTTTAATTAGTTTTGAACTGATTACATAAACAAATAGTCAGAATTAGAAGATTTGTAGAAATAATTTACTATGATTTATCAGTTTGGGTTTATACTACCAGCTGAAAAGTTGTGCTAAGTTAAAGAATTGTGAAACTTATTATCAAATGCTAAAATGAAATTTACTTATTTGGTGTTGGATTTATTTATTTCAAATAATATTTGAGAAAACGAGCTCAAAAGCCCATTTAAATTCAGATTAAATCAAAATCAAGGATTAGGGCAATTGTCAATTGAACATCAGAGCAAACCAGAAAGATAACACCAAATGAAAATCGATTAAATTCGGATTTTGATGCATTCATTTCGATTAGCTAAAGATCAACAGAGACATAGATGAATCCAGAGCCAAACTGAAAATCTCTCAGGAGATAAAGGATGTTCGAGAGATCAGAGGTTCGTGCATCCTGTATTTGGCCATCTGGCCACATTCAGGCTGCGAAATGCCATAAATACCGCATTTTCGCTGTAGCACAGTTGAAGTACGGGGAGGATTTGCTCTCTCTATCTTCAGACGCTCCCCCTTCGACACTCTGCTATAAATACCTGTAAATTCTCAGTACAGAGAGAAGGATTCAGCAGAAAGTATAGTCTAGGCTGTACATTAGTTTGTAACTTAGAATTTTAATTTTCTTTTTAATGTAATTTTTTATTTTATTCATGTAACTGAGATAAGAGAAGAGTTTCATGGAGGAATGAGAGTGAAGTTAGTACTGAGGGTGACAATGGTGTAAGTTGTTCTTCTTTTCTTTCCTTTTTACTTTATTAAATCAAAGTTATGTTTTTATGTTCTTCTCCTTTTCTTACTCTTTTTCTATCAGGTTTTGGTGATAAACCAAACGGAACCTATAGCATCGAAGCTGCCTTGCCATTGCAAGTGCCCTTGATGGCTTAT
Source organism: Agave tequilana (assembly GCA_038442645.1). Classification (NCBI taxonomy): domain Eukaryota; kingdom Viridiplantae; phylum Streptophyta; class Magnoliopsida; order Asparagales; family Asparagaceae; genus Agave; species Agave tequilana. The sequence goes on along the minus strand of JAVJIF010009089.1, from coordinate 67,561 downwards.
GGTGATGGATAACTGTTCCTTTTTCAGTTTAGCGTGCCCCTTAATTCATAGTGTAGTTGGGAATGGGGAAGATCTATTTGCCATGCTTTTCTCGCCTTCAAGATGAGGTAAGTCTTTTTCAAGGATTCAAAATAAGTCATCAACCGAAAGAGGTAAATAAGTACTATTTGAAATACACCTAGAGGGGGTGGCTAGGCATTTTGCTAATAAAATACAATTTTAAAACTACTTATGATGATTACGCAAACGGTCACTCAAAATAAGAATTGAAGCCGAATTTCCCGTGAAGGGCTCTAGAACTTCTCCTCGTTGATTCCCCTAGATAATGAGTTGAGGTGGTCAATTGCCTCCTTGTTGAGATGAGTATAAACGGTAATGAAAATGATGGAATGAAAGTAATTATAGAATGCAAGATGAACAATTACACAAGTATGAAAAATGAAAAGCAATAAAGAGCAAGATACAAGCAGTCGCAAACACAAAAAATTATTCTGAGGTTCGAGCCACCGCTCTACGTCCCCGCCTTCACCACTATGAAGGATTTCACTATCCTCTAAGGGATCTTTTACAAAGGGATCTTACACAAAGGAATTACAACTTGGTCCATACCAGATTGGAGTACATAACTCCACCAACTCAACCCTCTACACAAGAGATAGCATAAAGCCAATTGCGTTACAAAGCTCTTGGTGATCCAACAAGATCACAAACACTCTCTCTTACAGCTTCCTATAGAGTAAAATATGAAGTGTTGCTCAAGAAGTTAAGTGAGAGATGAAATTCAGATAGAAATAATAGAGGAGTCTTAAAACCAACTGAAAATAGCTTTGAAAGAAAGAACTTGAAGATTGGAAGCTAGAAAACTTTCTCTTTTGAAACATACTTGAAATCTTGTAAACTTGTATATTTTTCTTATCTAAAATCAAAACCAATAACCCATATATATAGACAATGAGTAAATATCATTTATAAATCATACCAGATTATTTGGGGTGTGTTTAGATACTTGGAAACTAAAAATGCCTATTGGAATCCACTGTAAACAAATAAATCCGAAAACTAGCTGTTATGGCCAACTGGCAGCCTGTCGATTGACTGGCTGGTCGACCGACAGCTCATCTAGAAAAGAGCCATTGACTCTCGTCGATCGGACGGTCGACCGCTCGGCAATTCAAAATGAAAAACTAAAATGTCGATAGTTGACCGACCCTAACCGAGAGTTAGGGTCTCTCAGTCGGTCGACCGATTGGTCGACCACAAGGGTTAGCGGTCGATCGGTCAGTCAGCCAACAACGTGCACGTCCCTGGCCAAAGGCCTAGGCGGTCGACCGTTTTGACCTGAAATGGTCACCGATCGACCGACCGGTCGACCATCCAGTGGATCGTTCTGGCCTGAAACAGTTTTTTGTATTATTTTTGAATTTTAAACAATTTTCAAAATATTTTGTATTGATTTATAGGTAATGTAGCAATGTATAGGTGATGAAATACATGTTCTAAACTTGTTATAAAATTTTGAAAAAATTATGAGACATGCATCAAAACCAAACATGCAAAATACCAATACTATCAAAACTTGTATTTTTCAAAATCGTGTTTTTTGTATGTATAATTTCTTGAGCATCACAACTATATTCTACATTTTAACGAACTAATATCTTACAAGGCTCTAGGTGACTACAAGATCTTTAATCGGGCTTCTCTTTTAGTGATGTGGAGTGCTTTGAGCTTGATCCCGTATTTGAATCTTCTTGAGTCTCCAACACCTTTCTTTGGAGGAAAAAAACTCCTTGAATCCTTAAAATACTGAGATAAACTTAAACACTTAAACTTAATTAGTAAAAATAACCACATATGTTTTGTTATCATCAAAACCACGAAATCGGGTGATTGTAACCTTGTGCCAACACTTTTAGGGTTTTCTTCTTCTCTTTTAATCTTTAGTTTAGGATTACCACAAATCACAACTCTCTTCTATTTACTATTTTCACTTTCGTTGTATAAACTCATTTTTTATTTTCTCCATCTTCTCAATCTACCACTTTCTTCTTAACTTAACAATAGATTCTTTTTCCTTTTCTTTCTAAAGAACGAGGAAGACTTTTAACCATTTCAAATGAAATTAAAAGAGAATTTTTAACTCGCTTCCATCGTTAGTCCTTCCTCGTGGATCACGACTTGCATAGCCACTTGCTATCGTGATAGCATTGAGTACCTTGTACTTTATTCTTAAGTTCTGAAATTTTTTATTTTCCTATGTTGGTTTCATCTCAATCCCCAAGGACACCTCATCAAAATGGTGTTGTTGAACGACGAAGTCACACACTTAAAGACATGGTTAAGAGTATAATAGATCATAGTACTCTATCAGAGTCATTATGAAGTGAAACCTTAAAGACGGTTGTCTACCTCCTTAATCGAGTACCTAGCAAAATAGTAATTAAAACGCCATATGAGTTATGGACTGAGAAATCTCCCAATATTAGTCATCTACATATTTGGTGTTATCTAGCGGAATCTCGGCAATATATACCATATGAGAAAAAGCTGGACTCAAGGATAGTTAGTTATTTATTCTTAGGGTATTCTGAAAGATATAGAGGCTTTAGGTATTACTATCTCTCCAGTAAGAACAAAAAGATGGATAATGCTAAATTTTTTGAGGATATTTAGAACAGTGAGAGTCAACTATATAAAGATTTCACGTTTGAGGAAGAATATATTGCTATGCCCATGACAACTGTTCCAAATGATGAAGTAATTGTTCTACTTCAGAATGAAAATACAGTTGTACCTTACAAAGTATAGATACAGTTCATCCTAAAATAGATCCTGTTGATGAGGTAAAACATGAAAATTCTCAACCACAAGTCCCTAGGAGATCAACTAGGGAGAGGAGATCAGCCATTGTAAATGACTATATGATTGAGGCTAAACCTGCACACAAATTACAGAATATTAGATTTAAGAATAAAAATGTGCAAGTGCTCAATTCTTCCGCTATAGCAAGTGGCTATGCGGGTCGTGATCCACAAGGAGGGTTTGCGATGGAAGCGTTACAGTTCTTTATTGAAATCGTTAAGAAAATAAGCGAAGGTTCTTCTCTGTTTTATGTTATGAAAAAGAAAAAAGAAAGTTATAGTTAAAGTTAGAGAGAAAGCGGGAGATGAAGAAGGTGGAAAATCGGAAAACAATAAAAAGCGACTATGTACAAATGAAGTGGAGGAAAAGATCGAAAACGATTGGGAAGAGATGGTTGGTGATTTAATTTACAGAAATGAAAAATAAAAGAAATAAAAACTTACCTTCTTTTCACCAAAAGCTTACCTTGAGTTCTTAGCTACGATGTTACCTTGAATTGGAGGCATTCAGCGCATAGCCCATAAGAGTCGAGTGTTGGTCTCTTCCACATTACATCATCAAGATTCGCAAGCATGAAATGATATAAAGAGACTCACAATTCCATCGTCATGAGCTATCGGTGGCACTCGCAAAGGCAAGGCTCTTTCGATGCTTTAGACTCACTTGGAAGACAGTTGTACCAAAAAGAAAGGTAAAGTAGAAAAGAAGAAGAAGACTAAAAGAAACTATATACAAAGAGAAAACATTGATTCGATCTCATAACAATCAAAGAAAAGAAATTCATCTTACACCGGTGTCACTCCAGCTCTAGCTTCATTCTTCTTCTTCGATGAGAGTCGATCTCCTCTTATTTACATAAATGAAAATTACAATTACATGAAAAAGAAAAACAAAAACCTAAACTAAGAAATGGAAAAACTAGTCTAAAATCCTACTCTGCATGGTCCTCCCTTTTGCCTTTGAGTGCAGGTATTTATAGGAGAAATGGAGGGGGTAGAGGTGGATATTCAGTTCTGATCTGCTGTTTATTGACGTGTTGATTGCTGAATATCACTTAACAACTGACAGAATCAGAAATAATGATCAACATGAGATTTGTAGCTCTGTCAGTATGCTTTCTGGATCATCTTGAATCATAAGAATTGAGATTCTGTAGCAAAAGTTATGATTCGAATACTAAAATGTATCCAGTCAGAATCTGAATCAAACTTGCTTGATCTTTGCTTCAACCGATCGATTCTGAGAGGATTCTTCTCAACCAGTTTTCAACCTCTTGATTTTGCCCTGATTTACTGAGTGTGAATTAACTCTGATTTAATTCAGAATTTTGGTGGGCTTTGGGCTCATTTCTCTTCATCTCTTTAAAGAATGGGCCTACAAATAAATTAAACAATTAATTAGGACAATGCAAAGATTTATTCTATAATAAGTATGGAGAATGACACTTAAATATGCAACATTAGCGACCAATCACACCCCCATACCTATCTTTTGCTCGTCCTCGAGCAAAACAACTAAACTATACTAAGGATTATTAGACCACTTTCGCAGGTCACGCGATTGCACTGAGCATGTGCAACAAGCCGTTAAACCTCTAGGTTTCCCCTAGAGGACGAGTTTTGTCTCGTGAGGGTTTTCAGCGGATTGCACCCACAAAATCCATAAATAAAGGGAAATAAAGAGTTAGTATTTTCGAAAAGCATTTGAAAGGAAAAAATATTTGAAATATAATTGTAAGATCTAAGCAATCTATAAGTTATAGGAAAACTGAATTTTTCATTCCTAAACTTAGTCTCTCTTCAAAAATTTGTTATCAATTAAAAGTAAGGAGTCAAATTGTACTTCTCATCTAGTCTATTACTTTACCCTAAGTCATATGCACCTTGTGACTGTGAAAATTTTGACTAAGGTTCATTGACTCTAACTCTTATGCCTTATTTATTTATATATATACTTTTTTTTGTGGTATTATTCCTTAGTTCTATTAGGCTTTCTAATCTGCCCATGTAACGAGCCTCTAATCGATGACTCCCAAACCAAACGGTCTTAGGGCACCAGGTGAGAAAACACCCCCAAGGACTTAAGGACTCGAGCAAACAAGGCCACAAAACTAAGGATTTTATTATATGAATCCCTTTTAGGCGTGAATACTTATGCTTTATTAGGCACAAATACCCAGCTTAATCAGAGGATCTAATCATCTTTCGCATAAATACTAAGGCTTGCTTAGGCCAAAGCACCTAGCTAATCAATAATTAGACTTATTCATTTTTTTTCTTTTTTTTTTTTTCAAACTCATCTAATTATCTTTTGCATAAATACTAAGGCTTGCTTAGGCCAAAGCACCTAGCTAATCAATAATTAGACTTATTCATTTTTTTTTATATATATATATATTTTATAAGGCATAAGAATCTTTGTTTTTGAACCCTAAGTGTGTAAGTGTATGAAGTGTGCATATTTCATCCAGGTAAAGATTAAGACCAAATTACTTTGACAAATTATCGTCCTAACTCTAAAAATTAAACAAATAATCTTGTTTTGACCAAGTCTAAGAAATCTTAATTTGGATTTTCCTATTCCTTAAAATTAACTTAATTTCTTACAAAAATAAGTCAAAATATTGTTTCTATTTTTCAAAAGTTTTTAAAAGTAAAGAAAAATGTCAATTTTTTTTTATTTTTAATTTTTTTATTTTAAAGAAAAAGAAAAGTTATGTTAGACCCTCCCCCACACCTATCTCATGCATTGTCCTCAATGTATGAATTAATGCATAGATGCATGAAAAAGACGAAAGGGAAGGAAAAGGTTACCTTAAGGTGGTGGTTCCGGTGGTGGTCTGATTGGTCCACGAAACGCGGCCCGAACCCACCAAGAATCTAATATTCTGTAATTTGTGTGCAGGTTTAGCCTCAATCAAAACCGTTTTCTCCATTTTTCATGAAAAATTCTTTTAAAATTATCATGGCACTAGTAGCCCACTTTGACCTGGAGTTACACCAAATAGATATTAAAATTGTCTTCCTTAATGGTGACATTGAAGAAGAAATCTATATGGTACAACCAAACAATTTGAAGCCAAAGGTTCTTAATATTTGATTTGAAATTAAAGAAATTAATTTATGGTCTAAAACAAGCATCTCTTCAATGGTATTTGAACTTTGATCAAGTAATATCTAATTTTAGTTTAAAGGAGAATGTAGATGATCAATGCATTACTATAAATTTAAAGAGAGTAGACTTATATTTCTTGTGCTATATGTAGATGACATTCTATGACCAAGTAACGATATGGATCTTTTATTTGAGAACAAAAGTTTTCTCTCAAACAATTTTGAGATAAAAGATCTTGGAGATGTTTCTTTTGTGATAGGCATCCAAATTCAACGTGACAGAGCACGTGAAATATTAGGTTTATCACAAAAGGCCTATATTGATAAGGTGCTAGATAAATGTGGAATGAAGAATTGCTCTAGAGGAGATAAGTTGAGTCTACTCTAATATCCCAAGAATGATCTATAGCAAAAGCAAATGAAAGACATTTCATATGCATTGGCAGTTGGAAGTCTGATATATGCTCAAGTTTGTACCTGTCCAGACATAACATATACTGTTGAGAAACTTAGCAAATACTTGATCAGTTTTGAGATTGATCACAGGAAGATGAAGGTACACCTAGAGGGGGGTGAATAGGTGTACGGCTAATCTAATGAACAAAATGCGGAATTTAAAACTTAAAATGCAACACACTTAATGTAACCAACGAGTGTAGCCGAATTCCCTGTGAAGGGCTCCGGACTAACTCCTCTTGATTCCTCTGAATAAGAGTTGAGGTGCTATATGAAGCTCTCGTGGTTAAACACAAGTGAGGCACACACAAACAACACAAGCATATATATGATATGACAATATGATGCAATGCTCAAAGTAATAGAGAGAGAGTTAGAGTCAATGGATCAAACGCAAACACCGAGATTTGTTTCGAGGTTCGAGCACCCAGCTCTACGTTCCCGCCTTCACACAGAAGGATTTTCAATCCACTAACTTGTCCACACAGGATTCCCACACAGGGAACCTCCATGAGGATTTGGGGCAATACAACTGGGAGTACACAACTCCTCTCTCAACCAATACAACCTCTCACTAGAGGCAATGCACAATCAAAACACCACCTCACACAAGAGGAGTAGGCACTTAGCCAATACAAATTAATCACCTCACACTTGAGGGATTCCAACACAAACTCCACCTCTCACTAGAGGGAGCTAAACCCAACCTCCACCTCTCACTAGAGGAAGCCAACCACAACTTTCACAATCACCTCACAAAGAGGGAAACCAAATCAATCACCTCACACTTGAGGGATATCACAATGAAGAAAGTTTACAACTTGGTGGTTACACAACCACAAACCAATTTTCCTACAAATAAAAGATCCTAATAGATATGATAGAATGATATAGCTCAAGTGTGAAAAATCAAGATGTTGGAAAACGAAACAAAAGGAAAAATACTTGGGAAAACAACTTAGTATTTGATAGAAATAAAGAACAAAGCAAATATCCCAAATCTATATTTTTCTTTGATTTTTTCAACTCTTGAAAACAAATAAAGAATGATCTTTAAAAACCAATAAACTCTTTTGAAAACTTGATTTTAAAACACTAGAGAGTAGAAAATTTTTGGCTCAAAAATCCTTTTTTTTTAAAACAACCCTCAAATGGGGTTTATATAGGCCCCCAATAAAAACTAGTCGTTGGGGCAATTTTTCAGCCCAGACGGCTGTCGGTCGACCGGCCTGGTCGACCGCCAACGGTCAAAAATCCGACCGTTGGACCGGCCCGGTCGACCGCAGCCTGGAACAGAGAGCAGAGCTCTCTGCCGGTCGACCGACCCGGTCGACCGGGGCTTTCCAGAGAGCAGAAGCTCTCTGGCAGTCGACCGACCCGGTCGACCGGCCCTCCAGCCAAACTGGCGTGCACGTTCTGTACACGTCGGTCGACCGACTCGGACGACCGACTCCTAACTCGGTCGACCGGCCCGGTTGACCGGAAGAAGCCAGAACAGGGCTAATATAGGGATTGAAATGTTGACATTTTAACTTAAATAAAATCCCATAAAATCTCTAAAAATTCACAAAAATAAGTTCAGTATAATACATTGATATACAAACTTGTTTGAGTAAAAATAAAACTAAGTTACAAACATTTTGAACTCTTTTTGTGTTATGAAAATTTTGCCGAAAACTAAATACCGTATTTTCCAAAACTTGGATTTATGAATTGAAAATTCGTTTTGTCCAAAACTCATCCAAATACAAAAACATGATATTGAAACAACTTTAAGCATGTTGTATATGGATATAATCCAATATACATGAAAGATATATATATCATTGTTTTTGACTTAAAAATCAAAAATAAGTTTTGTTAAAATACCAAAACTCCAAACTCATAAAATAGACTATCAAACTAAGTTTGTATAAATAGTTGAAGCATATATGTATATAGAACAAATCTAATATACATAAAATCATGTAAACTTGTTTTAATTCAATCTATTCATGAAAACCAAGATCGGTTAAATCAAAAACCGAAAACCAAAACATGAAACGTGTGTGTGTTGTGAACTTGAGCATATCACACTATCTAGTCTTTACACATGGATCTAAAATATAAACTAAACTATGTACCGAAGTCTTCTTGACGAACTCCGTCTTCAAGCCGACTCGATCCAAACGTGATCCACCGAGCTTGACTCCAACGAGTGCTAGATATAAACTTTGACGCTCGGGCTCTTGAATCACCATGTAAAAAGCTCCAAAACACCTTTGTTGAAGCTAATCACCTACTAATATCTTGGTTAAGAATCTGAAACTAAACATCATAAGATTATTAGTAAACATAACTACATGAGTTAATCATCATCAAAACTAGAGTGGAAGGCCTCAGGGCCAACAGAAGATTGCCAAGAAGGTAATGTGATATCTACAGAAGACTACATGAAATCTGATCAGTTACAGCTAATCAGATATGCAGATTTCAGATTATGTTGGATGTATCAACAATAAAAAGTCCACTTCAGGTTACATTTTTCTGATTACAGAAAGATGGTGAATTTAGTCGAGAGACCATTACAGTTACACTGTGACAATAAGAGCTATAAAGTTTTACTGCAATAGTGATAAGAGTTCAGTAAAGTCAAAGAATATCGTCATCAAGTTTCTTGTCATAAAAGATAAAGTTCGAAATCACATTGTGTTTGCTGATTGTGTTAGTACTATTTTTAAATTACAGATCCACTCATTAAAGGACTTCATCCTAAAGTCTTCTTAAAGCATATTGCTCATATGGAGATAGCTATAAAATCACCTTGAGGGGGGTGAATAGGTGACTAGCTAATCTAATGGTAAATTAATGCGGAATTAAAACTATTTAAGCAAACTAAAAACTATAAAGTTAGATACACCAAGTATAAGCTAAGAGTGTAGCCGAATTCCCGGTGAAGGGCTCTGGACTAACTCCTCAAGATTCCTCTAGATAAGAGTTGAGGTGCCGCTATGGCTCTCTTGGTTGAATACAAGTGTGAGCAAACAAACCCAAGCATATAATCAATAGAGCACAAATATATCAAGCATATAAAGATGAAAGCAATTTAAGCATGCAAGATATAAACACAAGTTGAGAGATAGATAGAGCAATCGCAAACACGGGAGATTTGTTTCAAGGTGCGAGCACCCTTGCTATACGTCCCCGCCTTCAACACTATGAAGGATTTTCACTATAAACCGATCCCACCGGATCACTCGGTGCCGCAATACTTACAACGAGTTCACACTAGAACTCTTTGGACTCACTAGTTCCTCTCTTGTTCTCGCAAGAACTACACACTGCAAGCACACTAGCTTGTTGAGGCGCACCTCTACATCGAGCTCTCACTAGAACTCGAAACAACGCGAACCCGCAAGTCCGCCTCCTCAAATATAAAGTAGAACACTTTGGTAATTGGAACACTTTGATCACCTCAAACGCTCTCACAACAAAGATCCCTATAGGATGGATGTAGCAATGGATAGCTCAAGTGTATGTAAGAAAAACTAGGATTGATTTGGTGGTGAAAAACTCAAGAAATCTCTTTTATAAAACACTCTTCAAAAACTCTCCTTTAGATATGGAAGTATTTAGCTCTACAACAAGTGGAGATAAATACTTTGAAGTGAATGAAAAACTAGCTTAAAAACCTACTTCAAATCTTATATAAAACTCCAAGAGAAGCCTCTTTTATAGGCTTCAAAAATGTGGCCGTTGGAGGCCAACTCAGCAGTCTGGACTGCTGGCAGTCAACCACCCAGTCGACCGACCAACGGTCAGATTTCTGACCGTTATGCCAGCGGTCGACCGGCCGGTCGACCGTTGCCTGGATACAGAGAGCAGTAACTCTCTGCCGGTCGACCGCTCGGTCGACCGGGGCCATTTTCAGAGAGCAGATATCTCTAGCGGTCGACCGGGTCCGTCGACCGGCCCTCCAGCCAAACAAGCCGTGCACGTTTGTGCACGTCAGTCGACCGCCCGGTCGACTCACCTCTGGCACGGTCGACCGTACGGTCGACTGGCAGAAGGCCAGAAACAGGTTTTTAGGGATTTAAAAATCGGTCTTTTTCCTTTAATAAAATCCCATAAATTCTCATAAATTCTGCAAAAATAAGTTCAGTGATATACTTTGATATACAAACATGTTTGAGTAAAAATCAAAACACGCTACAAACATTTTGAACTATTTTTGTAATATAGAAGTTTTATCTAAACAAAAGCCTGTATTTTCCAAAACAATTTTTCTAAAACTTTTTCAAATACAAAAACAAGATATTCTAAACACTTTTAAAGCTTAGTGTGTATGGATATGATCCACTACACATATATGATGAAATATCTATGTTTTTGACATTAAGCTCTAAAATAAGTTTTGATAAAACACATGTATATTTTGAAGCTTAAAAACCAAACCGGTATTTTTCTAAAACAAAAACTCTTTCATGAAAATACATATAAATCTTGTGTGAGTGTATATGAACTTGAGCAATCCACCAACTAATCTATCCTTTATATTTTATCTAAAAACAAAATCTTACTACAAGCAAACCTAGACACAAGTCTTCTCTTGAAGGTCTTCTTCTTCTTGACTGGTCCAAACCTTGATCCAATGAGCTAGACTCCTTTTGAGTACTTGATGCAATCTTAATACGCAAGCTCTTGAATCGACACGTGCTAGCTCCAAAACTTGACTTTAAATCCTTTGTTAAAGCTAAACGCCAACTAAGATCTTGATCAAATATTTGTGACTAATTTAAACACAAGATCATTAGTACTCTAACACATGAGTTAATCATCATCAAAACTAGAGCGATGGGCCTTTGGGCCAATAATGTCCCCCTTTTTAATGATGACAAAACTCATGGAGTTATATATGCATAGATTAAAGTCAAGCTTCATAGAAGCTCCCCCTTACTCATGCATAACAATAAATAAATATATATTGCAATGAAGTGCATTAAACTGAACAAATATATGCATAAACAAGGTGAGAGAAAACATGCGTAAACCAAAAAGTCTTTTCTCCAAAAACCTTCTCCCTCTTTTTGTATAAACTTTCAAAATCATTCTCCTCCTTTTTGTAAAAACATAAACTCAAATTGTACATATAAATATATAAACTCAAAATCATTCTCCCCCTTTTTGTCAATCATCAACAAAGGGGTGAAAAACAAGTCAACAATATGCGATATACATTCATGAAGAGGAAGTCGATAAGTTAGCTCCCCTGCATACATGCATTACATGAAGAAGGGATAACAAAACCCTAACTCACATAAAGTATAATATATAATGCATAAGTGGAGATGTTAAGCTCCCCTACATACGTGTACTACATAAAGAAGAGCTGTCAAGCTCCTCAATGTAAGATACACTCGCATGAATCTATATATAGAAGATATATTAAGCTCCCCTTGCATATAGGCAATACAAATCAAAACATTTTTAATCATCACTTTAAAAGCAAATTTTGAATTTTCTTAAATTAAAATTTTGAAATACCACATGTAAGTAAACAAAATTTTAAGACATCACAAGATGTTGATACCAATTGAAATTAGAAATTTTGATACCAATAGAAATTGAAACATTTGTAAATTGTGATACCAAAGAAAATAAAATATTTTATATTTAGATACCAATTGAAATATATTGTACATTTTGATATCAATTAAAAGGTAAAATATGAAGTATTGATACCAATTGAAATATATGGTAAATTTTGATGCCAAATAAAATGTAAAACATTTTTGATACCAATATGAAATCGAAACCAAATTGAAACCGAAACATATAGATACCAATTGAAGTATATTGATACCAATTGAAATACCAATAGAAAATAATGCATAAGCTCATTAAAATACCAATTGAGATACCAACTGAAAACAAGATTTAAGTCAAGCTTAGCATAAAAGTAATTTGTGCTTTAAACATGTAAAGATTGTAAATCAAGCACAATCAAATCCTATATATGTATGAAAAATGAGAAATACCAAATGAAATTGATATTATTTGAAATTTGAAGCATACATATATAAGAAAATAAATATGAGTATACAAAAATATAATTTCATGAAGTCATGTATAACTCATACCTAACCACCCTATTCATGCACATGATAAAAAGATTTTCAATAAGACAAACAAGGCATGGTCGCCTATCCATCCGCCCTTTTAGGGGTTGGTAGGGGTTTTCAAAAATGATTTGAAAATATTTGTAGATTGAAAACACTACCAAATGAAGAATAGATAACTAGTTTAAAGTAATTTTTAAAAAACTAGTTAAAGATCCTTCAAACATAAAAAACAAAACATACATACATACATACATACATATATATATATATATATATATATATATATATATATATATATATATATATATATATATATATATATATATATATATATATCATGAATCATACTAAATACATAAGTGTTGACATTCGAAATCTATAAAGCCTAAAACTTCTCATGAAGATAATGTCATGAGTAAACAAATGAAGTGTGTGTGTACAAGAATCATGTAAATAGCATTTTCATGAAAATAAGCAATGTGCCTCAAGATAAACATGAATTTCTTTTTATCAAAATATGAAAATCTTAAAAATTTATTTTCATTAAAAACAAACTTCAAGGCATATGTATGTTCTATCAAAACTAAAATATACATACATATCCTAAACACAAAAGAGTCTATAAAAGAATTTGCATGAAGGTAAGAGACTCAAGGGTATACATATATATTTATTAGTTTTGAACAAAAATTACATATACATGAAGTAAGACATGCACAAAAATAGGCAAAACAAGTATAAATGAAGGAATCATCAAAACTAGGCTATACATGTCCATGAAATGAGTACAAATGAGCAATGAAGTACAAACATATAAGAATCAAATGTTGCTCACTACTTGTACAAATATATACACAAGTTTTAATGAAAACTACATATAAACAAGCATTCACCTCATGAAGCATAAATACAAAACATGAACATGCTAAAAGTCATTAATGTAAAAGCATGTAAATAAAATAGGAGTTTAGAGATAATTACCAAAACCATTAGGGCATATCTCTATATCTTCAAACATGGTGGTCTTCCTACCAAAACTACCTTGATAGCGGTGCATCAATTTTGTATGTCCATCTAGCCCATGCATCCACCACCAAGGCACCAAACCTCTCACGTCATGTGAGAGCCCACACCTACATCTAACACAAGTGGTGGGGATTTTGGTACCCATTTTCTTTTAGGTCCACGGGGGATAGCATTGTTCGGAACCCAAACATTTTTATTAGCAAAATTAATAGAATTTACCTTATCATAACAAAATTTTGCTAAATGGCCTTTGCGACCGCAATGTGTACATTTGTACACTCTAGGATGCACATGTGAATGAGTGTGATCATGGTGTACGAAGTGTGCATATGTGTGCCGTGGGTAATGTGCATGTGCATGTGATCTTGTTTCTTTTGAAACAAGATTTCCAATCTATTATGGTTAAATGCACAATTGCTCAAAGTTGAGTTCAAACAATCTATTCTATTTTTCAAAAATTTGATCTCATTTTTATCAATGGTTGTATGAAAAGCATGGTGAGAATGAGAATCAACAATCTTGTTCTTTTTAGAAACATTTTCTTTTTCTTTTGAAACAATTTTTCTTTTTAAAGAGTTGTTTTCTTGTAAAGCAATTTCCTTTTCTTTTTCCACCAAAATAATCTTATTTTTCAAAGAAGTATTTCCTTCATAAAGATCATTTAATTTAGAAGTCAAGGAAGTATTATCCTTTTTTAACATATCATTTTCTTTTGAAATACATGCAAATTGATTTTTAAGAGAATCATTTTTTTAACATGGAATCAAATTTATTTTTTATTTTCTTATTATCCTTTTTGAGCAAGTCATATTTTTCAAGAAGTTGTTGACAAAAAGATGCAAGTTCATCATAAGACATGTCAGTATCTTCTTCAAGCTCGGATTCGAAATTTACCTCAGGGGGGTTATCCCCTTGGACCATGTAGCACAAGTTGGAAGCATCACTTCCAACATCCGAGTCGCTCCCCGCATAGTATTGCTCTTATTCGCCAAGGAAGACTATAGTGTTCCATACTATAAAAGTCGAATTAAAGTTAAAAACCCTACATAGATAATCATCATTTAGGGTTGACTTTAAAACATGGATGGCTTTTGAGTAAGCCTCAAACTTGCTAATACTAAAGTATGAATTCTTAATGGTAGCAAGATAAACATGAATATCTAGGCCTTTGAGGTATATGGACATCTTAACTTTCCAAATTTGGATGTTAAGAATGTCAAACATGGGAGGTGACATGAAATTCATGTGCGTGTAAACAAATATTGTGATTAGCTATAAATGAGGATCTTTAACTATAGGTTATTAGACCCAAATCAAGAGCACCAAACTTTGATACCAATTGAAATCACTTAGAGGGGGTGAATAGGTGACTAGCTAATCTAATGATAAATTAATGCGAAATTAAAACTATTTATGCAAACTAAAAACTATTAAGCTAGACATACCAAGTATAACGTAAGAGTGTAGCCGAATTCCTGTTGAAGGGCTCTGGACTAACTCATCAAGATTCCTCTAGATAAGAGTTGAGGTGCTGCTATGGCTCTCTTGATTGAAGACAAGTGTGAGCAAACAAACCCAAGCATATAATCAATAGAGTACAAATATATCAAGCATATAAAGATGAAAGCAATTTAAGCATACATGATATAAACACAAGTGAGAGATAGAGAGAGCAATCGCAAACACGAGAGATTTGTTTTGAGATTCAAGCACCCTTGCTCTATGTCCCCGCCTTCAACACTATGAAGGATTTCCACCATAAACCGATCCACCGGATCACTCGGTGCTGCAACACCTACAACGAGTTCACATTAGAACTCCTTGGACTCACTAGTCCCACTTTTGTTCCTGTAAGAACTACACACCGCAAGGACACTAGCTTGCCGAGGTCGCACCTCTACACCGAGCTCTCACTAGAACTCGAAACAACGCGAACCCGCAAGTCCGCCTCCTCAAATACAAAGTAGAACACTTTGGTGATCGAAACACTTTAATCACCTCAAACACTCTCACAACAAAGATCCCTATAGGATGGATGTAGCAATGGACAGCTGATCGGTCGCTAATATTCCACATTCATTATCATATTCTCATACTTATTATAAAATAAACTCTGCTTTTTTCTAATTATTGTTTAATTTATTTGCAGGCCCATTTCTACAGGAGAGGGAAGAGAAAGTAGCCCAAAAACCCATCAAATTCTGATTTAAATCAGAATTAATTCAAAGTTAGTAAATCAGGGCAAATCAGGTCGGTTCAGATTGGTTGAAAACCAGTTAGATTAAATCCCTACAAATCAATCGGTTGAAGCCAAGATCAAAGGCCATTTCGCAAAATCCCAGACTTAGACTGTAAATCCATCTGAAGATAAAAGCAAATCGCAAAGTCAAGGAGTACCACCAACAGGGTGTGGCCAGGTGGCCACACCCTGGCCGCGGAAACGCGGCCAAAGTCGCTTTTTCGCGGCTTTGTTAAGGAGTTAGGGGGAGCGTTTCCTCCCCCTATCTTTGTACACTCTCCTACGTTGTGTTTTGCCTATAAATACTGAGATTTTTTAGAGACCAGGGGGACGACCAAGAAGAGATAGATTTTAGGCCAGTTTTTTATTCTTTTTAGTGTAGAATTTTATTTTCTTTTTATTTAACTTTTATTCCTTTGTAAGCATAAGTTAGATTGAGATTCAGGTAAGTAAGAGAGAGAGGCTTATGTTGAGAGTGACACCGATGTACCATCCTCTTTTCTTCCATCATTTCTGCAAGCAATAAAAGGTACCTTTTTTATGTTCGTCTTTACTTTTGTTTTCTTCTTCTTCTTTTTACTTTTCATCTTTTGGTTATGATGAGCATCCAAGTGAATCTAGAAGCATCAGTATAGCCATGTTTGTGTGAGTGCCACCGATATTTCATAATGATGTTCTCCTCCTCAAGATTTCGTATCATTTCATTCTTGTTCATCTTGATGATGTAATGCGAATGAGGACTGAGCTCGATCTTATGGGTTATGCGTTGATCGCCTCCGAAGCAAGGTAAAACATGCAAGGGTTCCAGGTAAGTCATTAACCAAAGGAGGTAAGTTTTTCTTTTAGGTTTTCTTTTCTTTTAATTTTAGTGTAAATTACCAACACCATAATCTTCCAAATTTCTTTCACTCTTTTTCATTTCTTTGTACATATCACTTCTATTTTCTCCATCTTCTCATTGACTTTAACTCCATTTTTATTTTTTTTAAGAAGCTAAAGAAGAATTTTAACCATTAATTGTAACTTAAAAGAGAATTTATTAAAAAAGCTTCCATCGCTAGTCCCTCCTTGTGGATCACGACCGCATAGCGACTTGCTATTGCGGTAGTATTGAGTACTTGCACATTTTATTCTTGTAGTTCTGAAATTCTGTATTCTTATGTGCAGGTAGAACCTCCATCAAATTTTGGCGCCGTTGCCGGGGAGAGACGGTAAGTAACTCTCTTTAAAGTTTACATTTTTGGTTAACCTTCTTCTTTATTTTTGGTGTACAGACTTAACAACAAGAAATTTTTGCTGCAGTGGACATATAAGTGGCTCTGGACTCTGCTCAAGAAAGCAGAGCCCAGAAGCCCTCAGATTTGCTACATTCTTATGGCAATCTGAGTGAACTACTAACCTGTATTTTCTGCAGGTTGGCTGAATTGCATAGTTTAAATATCTGTAGCATTTATCTCCTTGTTTGACTCACTGTATATATATTTCTAACACAACAGTAAAAAGTTGATTATAAATGTTAAAAATGATTTAGACTTTGCATTTAGGCACGTGTCAATTTCATTAAATTTTCTATTTACTGTTGAAGACTGCTGGAGCCAAGGTATGTGTACATAGCATTTTGTATGAGGTTCATTCTTGTATAAAATATTGCTTGAGTGTTACTTTTTTTTATATACTTGTACACTGCACTAAATTGATTTAAGGGCTTGTCCTATAAACAAGATAAGATGGCGAAATTATTACCCTCCCTTAGCCCACGAATAATCTCCTCACTCACTAACCCATGCCTAACTAAAACTGAGTAGACGTTGGCTCTAGGGACATCTCAGACTCAAATAGGGGACTGACCTAAGGGGAAGTTGATTTGAATCTGACTTTTGTCAAATCGGTGACTAAGGTTCGGGATTGAGGGGCGAAACCCCGAAGGCCGGTGGTTTGCTTAATTAGGCCCGTCGCTTCTGCGCGGATACCTCCCACCAATCTTGCCCCTACTTGGCCGATTAACTTGCGGTCAGATTCGGCAATATAGCCCCAGTGGACAGTCTAATCAGTAAGGAGTCGTCTAGGTCTAAGGTTTACCCTAACTTAGATTAGATTTTTTTTCTTTTTATTTGTTTGCTTATTTGTTGGTTTTTTTCTTTGTTTGTGTTTTATTGTGTGATATGGCTTGTAACAATAATTTTTCCAATTTTAATGGTAATTCATATTACACGCCAACCCCTTTTTCAGATATTATCAACCCGGCATATCATAACTTTAACCAACCTAGTGTGCCGGATTGGTGTTATCTGAATCAATATAACCTATGCCCCCAATCTTATAACCATAATTTCCAAAATAATTTCAACTCTTCACAGAGTCAATGGGGATTCACCTCCCCCGATTCCAATTTTCAACCAACTTGCCCTTCTTATCCACCTTGTCCACAATATTTCCAAGATTCATACTCAGTTCCACCAGTTCAAAATAGAAAACTTCAATCTTGGAAATGAGTATGCTTGAGTCCAAGCAACAACTAAAAAATGACTCACAATTTCATCACAAATTCCAAAACAACACTTCATCTTTTCAAGTCCAATCGCAACAAAATGATGAACCAATCAACTATTAGAAGATGCTTAAAACCATGACTCAGGCTCAAATCGCTCGTAATCATGACATAGATATGATGGTCCAAACTCTCTGTTCTCACCGTTTGACCATTTTTTATGTCGCTAACCATTCTGTTAGAGCCGAAGAATCATGTTGTTTTGAAAAACAAGATTCCATTTCAGTACAACTATTTGAACTTGCCCAAACTCTAAATTTTGAAAATGACATTGACAGTTTGGTAAGTTATCCCTTTCCTGAAATTGAACTTGATAATGAATATGATCATGAACCTCAACTTGGTGATTCAATTCTACTTCCTAAATCAATAATGACTCCGGCATCTTCATCTGATTTCAATCTCTTTCCCGAATCAACATTGGATCTTATGCCAATTCATCATGAAATTGAATCACCAATCTTTTATGATCATCATATTGAACTTGACCAATTTCATGTTTTTGAAAGTCTCATTGACAAATTGACAAGTTCTCATTTTTATGAAATTGAACTCAATGAGAAATGTGACCTAGATTCTCAAATCTGTGATCCAGATCAAATTTTGAATCAATATTGACTCCTGTTTTGTTAGCCGACTTGAGTAATATTTTAGAGTCAGTTTTGCTTCCCACACCTATCCTTCATGAACTTGAATTACCAATATTAAGTCACATTCCATTGTGAGAAAATGAATGTGGACTTGAGTTTCAACTTCTTGATTTGGATCCACTTCCTGAACCTATCTCGACTCCTGAACCTTTAATTGACTTAAGTCACTTTCCTGAGTCGGTATTAGTTCCCATACTTCCTAAGTTCAAGTCAATCATTCCATCTTTTCACACTCCATTTTGGGACAAGGCGGTTGATAAAATTGACTTCGAAATTAATTATGAAATTTGAAAATTAGATGGGGTTAAATTTTTAATAAAAATCGTTCATATATACATCATTTTAGTGGGTTATATACGAGAGATTTCTGGTGGGTTCCTCCGAACTCCACGAAAATTCGATTGGGCCGCATTTCGTGGACCAATCAGACCACCACCGGAACCACCACCTTAAGGTAATATTTTCCATTCCTTTCTTCTTTTTCATGCATCTATGCATTAATTCATACATTGAGGACAATGCATGAGATAGGTGTGGGGAGGATCTAACATAACTTAGGTTTTTTTTCATTTTATAAAAAAAGAAAATAAAAAATTATTAACATTTTCTTTACTTTTAAAAACTTTTTGAAAATAGAAACAATATTTTGACATATTTTCTGTAAGAAATTAAGTCAATTTTAAGGATTAGGAGAATCATAATTAGGATTTCTTATAATTAATCAAAATAAGATTATTTGTTTGATTTCTAAGGATAGGAAGAAAGTTTGTGAAAGTAATTTAGTCTTGATCTTTACCTTGAAGAAATATGCACGCCTTATACATTTACACACTTAGGGTTCAAAAACAAAGATTCTTATGCCTTATGGAAAAAAGAGAAAAAAAGTGAAAAAATATATCTATGAAAGATGAACAAATCTAATTTTTGATTAGCTAGGTGCTTTGGCCTAAGTAAGCCTTGGTAATTATGCGAAAGATGATTAGATAAGTTTGAGGAAAAAAAATATATATATAAATCCTCTGATTAAGCTGGGTATTTGTGCCTAATAAAGCATAAGTATTCACGCCTAAAAGCGGTTCATATAATAAAATTCTTAGTTTTGTGGCCTTGTTTGCTCGAGTACTTAAGTCCTTGGGGTGTTTTCTCACCCGGTGCCCTAAGACCGTTTGGTTTGGGAGTCAGAGATTAAAGACTCGTTACATGGGCAGATTAGAAAGCCTAATAGAATTAAGTAATAATACTGCCAAAAATAAAATAAAAAAATATATAATAAAAAAATAAATAAATAAAAAATAAGGCATAAGAGTTAGAGTTAAAGAACCCTTAGTCAAAATTTTCACGGTCACAAGGTGCATATGACTTAGGGTAAAGTAATAGACTAGATGAGAAGTACAATTTGACTCCTTACTTTGATTGATAACAAATTTTTGAATAGAGACTAAGTTTAGGAATAAAAAATTCGATTTTCCTGTAACTTATAGATTACTTAAAAACTTACAATAATATTTCAAATATTTTTCTTTCAAAATGTGTTTTCAAAATACTAACATTTTTATCTTTCTTTACGGATTTTGTGGGTGTAATCCACTGAAAATCCTCACGAAACAAAACTCGTCCTCTAGGGGAAACATAGAGGTTTAACGACTTGTTGCACAGGCTCAGTGCAATCGCGTGACCTGCGAAAGTGGTCTAATAATTTTTTTTAGTTGTTTTGCTCGAGGATGAGCAAAAGATAGGTATGGGGTGTGATCGGTCGCTAATATAGCACATTCATTATCATATTCTCATACTTATTATAAAATAAACTCTGCTTTTTCCTAATTATTGTTTAATTTATTTGAAGGCCCATTTCTAAAGGAGAGGGAAGAGAAATGAGCCCAAAAGCTCATCAAATTCTGATTTAAGTCAGAATTAATTCGAAGTCAGTAAACCAGGGCAGATCAGGTCGGTTCAGATCGGTTGAAAACTAGTTAGAACAAATCCCTACAAATCAATCGGTTGAAGCCAAAAATCAAAGGCCATTTCATCAAAATCCCGGACTTAAACTGCAAATCAGCTGAAAGTAAAAGCAAATCGCGAAGTCAGGGAGTACCACCAATAGGGTGTGGCCACCTGTTCACACCCTGGCCGCAGAAACGCGGCCAAAGTCGCGTTTTCACAGCTTTGTTAAGGAGTTAGGGGAACGTTTGCTCCCCCTATCTTTGTACTCTCCTACGATGGGTTTTGCCTATAAATACTGCGATTTTCAGAGACCAAGGGGACGACCAAGCAGAGATAGATTTTAGGCCAGTTTTTCATTCTTTTTAGTATAGATTTTTATTTTCTTTTCATGTAATTTTTATTTATTTGTAAGCATAGGCTAGATTAAGATTCATGTAAGTAAAAGAGAGAGGCTTATGTTGAGAGTCACACCGATGTGCCCTCCTCCTTTCTTCCATCGTTTTTGCAATTAATAAAAGGTAACTTTTTTATGTTTGTCTTTACTTTTGTTTTCTTCTTCTTCTTTCTACTTTTCATCTTTGGTTATGATGAGCATCCAAGTGAATCTAGAAGCATCAGTATAGCCATGTTTGTGTGAGTGCTACCGATATTTCATGATGATGTTCTCCTCCTCAAGATTCCATATCATTTCATTCTTATTCATCTTGATGATGTAATGCGAATGGGGACTGAGCTCGATCTTATAGGTTATGCGTTGATCACCTCCGAAGCAAGGTAAAACATGCAAGGGTTCCAGGCAAGTCATAAACCAAAGGAGGTAAGTTTTTCTTTTAGGTTTTCTTTTCTTTTCATTTTAATGTAAATTACCAACACCACAATCTTTCAAATTTCTTTCACTCATTTTTACTTTGTACATATCACTTCTATTTTCTCCATCTTTTCATTCTAACACTTTCTTCCTAACTTGACTTTAACTCCATTTTTCTATTTTCTTTTAAGAAGCTAAAGAAGAATTTTAACCATTAATTATAACTTAAAAGAGAATCTATTAAAAAAGCTTCCACACTAGTCCCTTCTTGTGGATCACAAACCGCATAGCCACTTGCTATTGTGGTAGTATAGAGTACTTGCACATTTTATTCTTATAGTTCTAAAATTTTGTATTCTTGTATACAGGTAGAACCTCAATCATTATTTTAGAGTTGTTACCCGACTTGAGTAATATTTTAGAGTCGGTTTTGTTTCCCACACCTGTCCTTCTTGAACTTGAATCACCAATATTAAGTCACATTCCATTGTGGGGGAATGAATGTGGACTTGAGTTTCAACTTCTTGATTTGGACCCACTTTCTGAACCGGTCTCAACTGCTGAACCTTTACTTGACTTAAGTCACTTTCCTGAGTCGGTATTAGTTCCCATACTTCCTAAGTCCAAGTCAATCATTCCATCGACAAGGGGGTTGAAAAAATTTACTCTGAAATTAATCATGAAATTTGAAAATTAGATGGAGTTAAATTTTTAATAAAAACCGTTCATATATACATCATTTTAGTGGGTTATATACGAGAGATTTCTGGTGGGTTTCTTCGAACTCCACGAAAATTCGATTGGGTCGCATTTCGTGGACCAATCAGACCACCACCGGAACCACCACCTTAAGGTAATATTTTCCTTCCCTTTCTTCTTTTTCATGCCTCTATACATTAATTCATATATTGAGGACAATGCATGAGATAGATATTGGGGATGATCTAACATGACTTAGGTTTTTTTTCTTTTTATAAAAAAAAGAAAAAATTATTAACATTTTCTTTACTTTTAAAAACTTTTTGAAAATAGAAACAATATTTTGACATATTTTTTGTAAGAAATTAAGTCAATTTTAAGGAATAGGAGAATCATAATTAGGATTTCTTATACTTGGTCAAAATAAGATTATTTGTTTTATTTCTAAGGATAGGAAGAAAGTTTGTGAAAGTAATTTAGTCTTGATTTTTACCTTGAAGAAATATGCACACCTTATACACTTACACACTTAGGGTTCAAAAACAAAGATTCTTATGCCTTATGAAAAAAAGAAAAAAAGAGAAAAAATATATCTATAAAAGATAAACAAATCTAATTATTGATTATCTAGGTGCTTTGGCCTAAGTAAGCCTTGGTATTTATGCGAAAGATGATTAGATAAGTTTGAGAAAAAAATATATATATATAAATCCTCTGATTAAGCTGGGTACTTGTGCCTAATAAACCATAAGTATTCTTGCCTAAAAGCAGTTAATATAATAAAATCCTTAGTTTTGTGGCCTTGTTTACTCGAGTGCTTAAGTCCTTGGGGTGTTTTCTCATCCGGTGCCTTAAGACCGTTTGGTTTGGGAGTCACCGATTAAAGGCTCGTTACATGGGCAGATTAGAAAGCCTAATAGAATTAAGGAATAATACCACCAAAAATAAAATAAAAAATATAATAAAAAATTAATAAATAAATAAATAACGCATAAAAGTTAGAGTTAAAGAACCTTTAGTAAAAATTTTCACAGTCACAAGGTGCATATGACTTAGGGTAAAGTAATAGACTAAATGAGAAGTACAATTTGACTCCTTACTTTGATTGATAACAAATTTTTGAATAGAGACTAAGTTTAGGAATGAAAAATTTGGTTTTTCGATAACTTATAGATTACTTAAAAACTTACAATAATATTTCAAATATTTTTCTTTCAAAATGTGTTTTCAAAATACTAACATTTTTATCTTTCTTTACGGATTTTGTGGGTGTAATCCACTGAAAATCCTCACGAAACAAAACTCGTCCACTAGGGGAAAAATAGAGGTTTAACGACTTGTTACACAGGCTCAGTGCAATCGCGTGACCTGCGAAAGTGGTCTAATAATTTTTTTTTAGTTGTTTTGCTCGAGGACGAGCAAAAGATAGGTATGGGGGTGTGATCGGTCGCTAATATTGCACATTCATTATCATATTCTCATACTTATTATAAAATTGTTGGCCCAAGGTTACAATCACCCGTTTTTAGTGTGTTTTGATGATTACAAAACATATTAGTTATTTGTACTAATATCAATTGTTGTTTAAGTGTGTTTCAGGTTTCTATCTCAAATAGATATCTTCTTCCCTAAAGGAAGGTGCTTTGACTCAAGACAACTCAATTTGGGCTCTAGATGCAAAATTGAAGATCATGTGTAGATAGCCCCTCTTGAAGCCTTGAAGTCCCTAGAACATTGTAAGAATAGAATGTTAAAGTTTGAGTGTAGGATATTTGGCTCTAGGATACACACACACACATTATTCTTTACAAATTCTATGTTTTAAAAAAACGTTTGTTTCTAAGTTTTATGCCTTAGTTTATATATACATGTATCCAACTGGTTACATTTTGAATATCTTGTTTAAAACATGTGTATAGACTATTTCGTGCATAATACTTAGCTGTAAGTATTTCAAAATATTTTTTACAAAATTTTCTAAGTCAGAAAAATACTGTTTTTCCCAATTTCAGGCTGACCGGCCGACCGCCCAGTCGACCGGCGCCAGTGCCAGGACGTGCACGTTTGTGCACGTCTATCGGTCGACGGCCCCGGTCGACCGACTGAAAACAGGTCTGCTCTCGGTTTGTTTGGGTCGACCGCCCGGTCGACCGCATTAAGGAAACTGTGTTTCCTTTGAAGGAAACGGTCGACCGAGCGGTCGACCGGAGCTCAACGGCTCTTTGCCAACAAGGCAAACGGTCGACCGGCCGGTCGACCGTTACGCCTGCAAGAGCCCAACGGCTCTTTCCTCTTTGGGGCAATTCTGAAATCTGTTTTTATTTTCTGTTTTAACAGACTTTTTGAGAGTTATTGGAGACCTTTTTCAGGTCAAATTAGGTGTAAAGAAATTGTTTTTAACCTATTCTCTCCTTATAAATAGAGGGAAATAGGTCCTCATTATTTACCAAGAAAAATCCTCTAGTTTTCATTGTTTTCAAAAGAGAAGAAAAATTTGTTTGAGCAATTAAATTCCAATTCTTTTTGAGCTTGTTTTTCAGTTGTGTTTGATTGCTAATATCACTCTACAACTGAAGTTTTCTCACTACACTTCATAGAGCCAAAATCCCTAACTCATTCTATAGTGAAGTTGTAAAAGAGTGAGAGATTGTAAAAGAGTTTGAGAAAGAGTTTAGTGATCTTGTTGTGATCACTCTTGTTCCTCTTCTTGTTCTTGTGGAGCAACCTCTTCGGTAGAGGTCCTTGTAAGTTGTGAAGCTTGGTGCTTGGGTCTTCGGTAGACCAAATTGTAAGGCGTCCTCGGTGGATAGTGGAAACCCTTCACGGAGGTGAAGGCGGGGAGCAGAGCGGTGGCTCGAACCTCGAAACAAACATCTTGTGTTTACGATTGCCTTATGTCCATTCTTGCTTTAAATTTCTCTTGCACTATATTGCCTTCAATTACTTGCTAGTGATCTTGTTTCTTTCTTTGTGCTATTACTTCAAGCTTGAGATACTTGTGATATTTGTGTGCATCTCACTATTCATCCATCATACTTTACCTTGATCGATCATATCTCATACAACAAGGTTGCATTGCGCACCTCTAACCCATTCAAGGGGAATTGGGAGGAAGGAGTTCAGAACCTCTCACGGGGTATTCGGCTCTTAGTCTTGTTTTGAGAGATCGTTACATCATTCATCATACTTAGTTTTAAAAAGATCATTAGATTAGCAACTACAACTATTCACCCCCCTCTAGGTGTTTTTCAATTGGTATCAGAGCTTGGACTCTAGGATTTGGCTTAACAACCTTAGAGAGATCCTAATTTTGCTAATCATTTCATTCATATTCACTTAGTAAAAATGGCCGATGGAGTTAAAACCCCTCCTAAGTTTGATGGACTTAACTTTCCCATATGGAAGGTTAAGATGACCGTTTTCTTGCAATCTCTAGGTAGCCGAGTTGCAAAGGCCGTGACCAAACCCTTTAGTGCACCCCCCGGTGATGAATCTACTTGGTCCGAAATTGAGACCAAAGAATTTGATGCTAATGCTAGGGCTCACTATGCACTCCTTCAAGCCCTCAATGATGATGACATAGCTAGAGTCATCCATTGCAAATCCGCATTCGAGATTTGGACACATTTGCTAGTCACACATGAAGGGACTTCACAAGTGAAGAGGGCTAAGATAGACCTTCTTCGGTCCCAATATGAGAACTTTAGCATGCAAGAACATGAAACCATAGATGATATGGTTACAAAATTTACAAAGATCACTAATGGACTTTCTTCTCTAGGTGATGGTATTGACAATGATCAAAAGGTGAGAAAGATCATCCGGGCTCTTCCTCCTTCATGGGAAGTAAAGGCAACTACCTTGAAGGAACTCAATGACAAAGAGGAGATGGAGCTCATAGGTCTCATTGGGAATCTCAAAACCCATGAGATGGAGAGGAAAGCAAGGGAGGATATGGCTCCTTCCAAAAAGAAGACTATAGCCTTCAAAAGTCAAACCACTCACTCCGACGAAGACAATGAAGAAGAAGATGACGAAGAGCTCTCACATCTTGTGAAGAACGTCCGGAGGATGTACAATAAGGCTAAATTCCAAGGAAGAAGGAGATGGCAAGGAGGCAAAGAAGAAAGAAAGATCGTTTGTTTCAATTGCCAAAGGCCGGGACACATTGTAGCGGAGTGTCCGGATAAAGTGAAGCCCTCCACCTCAAAGAAGCCTTACAAGAAGAAAGCAATGAAAGCTACATGGGATTCCGAGAGCGAATCCGAGGAGGAGATTGACACCGCCAACATGTGCTTCATGGCTAATGAAAGCACAAGCAGGTAACCCCTTCCACTTCTCTTAATGATGAACTTTCCATGGATGAACTAGGAGAAACTTTTGTAGAATTATCACATAATTATGATTCACTAAAGAAAAAGTATTTAAAAATGAAAAAGGAAAATGAATCTCTTAATCTTCAAGTCTTTACTATTTCTAAAGAAAAAGATGAATTACTTTCCACTCTTGTTTCCACCCAAAAAGATTTTGACAAGTATAAGATTTCTTGTAAAGGCAAGTCCCCACAAATTGATTCTAATGAGATTACCATGCTTAAAGAAAGAATAGACTCATTAGGAATTGTTTTAAAAAATTGTGAGTTTGATAAGAAGAAGATAGAGGCTATGTTTCCTAAGAAACAAGCCCCTAAGAAAAATGTTCACCATGCTCATGCTCATGTTCATACCACACAACCTTTACATCGTGGCAAACCCCAAAGCATGCACACACTTCACACACTCATCATGCATTCATGTATGGAAGAGTGTTCTCATGTTCACATTGTGGGCGGAAAGGACACTTAGCCAATTTTTGCTATGATAGACTAAGTGCATCTTTTCATAATGTTTGGGTTCGAAACACTAACTTTCAAGGACCCAAGAAAGTTTGGGTACCCAAAGTCAACAACTTTGTTAAATGATATAGGTACCTTCCAAAGTCCAACGACGTAGAGGATTGTGGTATCTTGATAGTGGTTGCTCAAGGCACATGACTTGGGACATCGACAACTTTGCAACCCTATCAAGATACCATGAAGGTGGCACCGTCACCTTCGGAGATGACGCCAAGGGTAAAATCATCGGTATTGGTAATGTAAAACTTGGCACATCCCCTTTAATTGAGAATGTAGTTTTAGTTGATGGACTCAAGCATAACCTCTTGAGTGTTAGTCAACTTTGTGATAAAGGTTTTGATGTTGTTTTTGATAATGTAGCTTGTAAAGTAATTGATAGAATTTCTAATACTTGTGTGTTTTCCGATTTTCGTGAAAGTAATGTTTATATGATAGATATGTCTAATATGACTTGTAATATTACTTGTTTAAAAGCCCTCGATGATGACTCTTGGTTGTGGCATAGAAGATTAGGCCATATTTCTTTTGACCATATTTCTAGGTTAAACACAAAGGAAATGGTGAAAGGTATTCCTTGTTTGAGTTTTGAAAAGGACCGAGTTTGTGACGCATGTCAATTTGGGAAACAAACTAAGTCTTCTTTCAAGTCAATTAAGGATATCATGACATCACGTCCTTTGGAGTTAATCCATATGGATCTATTTGGCCCTACACAAACCAAAAGTCTAAGTGGGAATAGATTTGCATTTGTTTTAGTTGATGATTTTTCACGTTTTACTTGGGTTTTCTTTCTTGAACACAAAAATCAAGCATTTTCGTATTTCCAAACTTTTAAGAAAAGAGTTGAAAAAGAAAAGGATGTTTCGATTTAAGAATAAGAAGTGATAGAGGAGGTGAATTCATTAACCAACCCTTTACCACTTTTTGTGAAGAACATAGAATTAAGCATGAACTTTCTTGTCCTAGAACTCCACAACAAAATGGAGTAGTTGAACGGAAAAATCGAACTTTGCAAGAGATGGCTAGGACAATGCTAAGTGAATATGGTCTACCACATTATTTGTGGGCCGAGGCCGTTAATACATCATGCTATATATCAAATCGTGTTTTCTTGTGTAAAAATACTTCAAAAACTTCTTTTGAAATGTACTTTTCTAGAAAACCAAATGTTTCATATTTCAAGGTTTTTGGATGCAAATGTTTTGTTTTAAATACAAAAGATAATTTAGGAAAATTTGATGCTAGATCTTATGAGGCTATTTTTGTTGGTTATTCTAGCACTAGTAAGGCTTATAGAATCTTCAATAGATCATCTTTGACTATTGAGGAATCTATACATGTTAAATTTGAAGAATCTAACTTGTTTGTTAAGAATGTTGTAGAAATAGATGCTTTGCATGAAGGCTTGGAAAAGGTGACCTTGGAGGATACACCTACTATGGGAGACAAGCCAAAGGATGATGAAGAAAGTGAAGCTAAAATACAAGAGGCTCAAGGAAATGAAGATCAAACAAATGGAGAAGAGCCCACTCAACAACTTCCAAAGGATTGGAGATACAATCCACATCATCCCAAGGACCTCGTCATAGGTGAAGTATCAAAAGGGGTAACAACTCGCTCTAAACTTCATGACTATTGTGGACATTATGCATTTATTTCTCATGTTGAACCCAAGAACGTCCTCGAAGCCGAGGCCGATTCATATTGGTTGCTAGCTATGCAAGAGGAACTCAATCAATTTGAGCGCAACCAAGTTTGGCACCTTGTCCCTAGGCCCCACGATAGACCAACAATTGGTACTAAGTGGATCTTTAAGAACAAGTTGGATGAATCGGGTAACGTTGTTAGCAATAAAGCTAGGTTAGTTGCCCAAGGTTACACTCAAATCGAAGGAATCGATTTTGAAGAAACCTTTGCACCCGTAGCACGGCTTGAAGCCATACGGATGACACTAGCATTTGCCTCATATAAAGATTTTAAATTGTTTCAAATGGATGTTAAAAGTGCTTTTCTAAATGGTTTTATTAAAGAGGAGGTGCATGTTGAACAACCCCCGGGTTTGTTGATCCTACACATCCGGATTTTGTTTTTAAATTAGATAAAGCTCTTTATGGTTTAAAACAAGCCCCTAGGGCTTGGTATGAAAGACTTTCTTCATTTTTAATTTCAAATGGTTTTAAGAAAGGTAAAATTGACACAACTTTGTTTACAAAACATGTAGAAAAGGATATTCTTATTGTGCAAATTTATGTTGATGACATTATTTTGGTTCTACTAATTAATCTCTTTGCCAAGCTTTTGAGTCATGCATGAAGGATGAATTCGAAATGTCTATGATGGGGGAGCTCAACTATTTCCTTGGACTTCAAATCAAGCAAAGGAAGGATGGGATCTTCATCAATCAAGCCAAGTACACAAAGGAACTAATCAAAAGGTTCGGGCTTGAAGAATCTAAAGTAAGCAAAACTCCCATGGCAACAACTACAAAGCTTGACAAGGATGAACAAGGTAAAAGTGTAGACATTAAATTATATCGTAGCATGATAGGTAGCTTGCTTTATTTGACGGCTAGTAGGCCGGATATTATGTTTTCCGTTTGTCTTTGTGCACGTTTTCAATCTTGTCCTAAAGAATCTCACATAATTGCGGTTAAACGCATAATTAGATACCTTAAGGGCACTATTGAAATGGGATTGTGGTATCCGAAAACCGGCCAATTTTCTATGACTAGTTTTTCGGATGCCGACTATGCGGGTTGTAGGGTAGATAGGAAGAGCACAAGTGGAACATGTCAATTCTTAGGTAATTGTCTTGTATCTTGGTCTTCCAAAAAGCAAAATTCGGTAGCCCTTTCAACCGCCGAGGCGGAGTATGTTGCAGCCGGAGCTTGTTGTGCACAAGTTCTTTGAATGAAACATACTCTCCTTGACTATGATTTACACTTTGATCATGTTAAAATATTTTGTGATAATACTAGTACTATTCACATGACAAAGAATGCAAATCAACATAGTAAAACCAAACACATTGACATTAGGTATCACTTTCTTAGAGATCATTATGAGAAAGGTGATATTGATATTGATTATGTTTCTACCGATTTTCAACTTGCCGATATTTTTACTAAACCTCTAGATTATGCTAGATTTTCATTTATTTGTGGTGAGTTGAATGTTTGCATTATGGATTCTTAAATATAAAAATTTTCAATTGCTTTGTTTTTAACCCTTTTTGATGTATGACAAAAAGGGGGAGAAAAAGAAATAAGTTTGCTTATTGAGTTTGTTTATTTACTTGAGTTTTGGGAGAAAAAGATTTTGTTCATTATTTTGAGTTTTATGACAAAAATTATTGTGTTGATATTTCTCAATGCTTTATGTGTGTTTACATAGTTTTTTTTTTTTTCATAATCTTGATATATACATAGCATTGTTTGAGGGGAGCTTTCCAAGCTCTTCTTCCATTTTTGTTTAAATAACTCATATGTTTTGTCATCATCAAAAAGGGGGAGATTGTTGGCCCAAGGTTACAATCACCCGTTTTTAGTGTGTTTTGATGATTACAAAACATATTAGTTATTTGTACTAATATCAATTGTTGTTTAAGTGTGTTTCAGGTTTCTATCTCAAATAGATATCTTCTTCCCTAAAGGAAGGTGCTTTGGACTCAAGACAACTCAATTTGGGCTCTAGATGCAAAATTGAAGATCATGTGTAGATAGCCCCTCTTGAAGCCTTGAAGTCCCTAGAACATTGTAAGAATAGAATGTTAAAGTTTGAGTGTAGGATATTTGGCTCTAGGATACACACACACATTATTCTTTACAAATTCTATGTTTTAAAAAAACGTTTGTTTCTAAGTTTTATGCCTTAGTTTATATATACATGTATCCAACTTGTTACATTTTGAATATCTTGTTTAAAACATGTGTATAGACTATTTCGTGCATAATACTTAGCTGTAAGCATTTCAAAATATTTTTTACAAAATTTTCTAAGTCAGAAAAATACTGTTTTTCCCAATTTCAGGCTGACCGGCCGACCGCCCGGTCGACCGGCGCCAGTGCCAGGACGTGCACGTTTGTGCACGTCTGTCGGTCGACGGCCCCGGTCGACCGACTGAAACAGGTCTGCTCTCGGTTTGTTTGGGTCGACCGCCCGGTCGACCGCATTTAGGAAACTGTGTTTCCTTTGAAGGAAACGGTCGACCAAGCGGTCGACCGGAGCTCAACGGCTCTTTGCCAACAAGGCAAACGGTCGACCGGCCGGTCGACCGTTACGCCTGCAAGAGCCCAACGACTCTTTCCTCTTTGGGGCAATTCTGAAATCTGTTTTTATTTTCTGTTTTAACAGACTTTTTGAGAGTTGTTGGAGACCTTTTTCAGGTCAAATTAGGTGTAAAGAAATTGTTTTTAACCTATTCTCTCCTTATAAATAGAGGGAAATAGGTCCTCATTATTTACCAAGAAAAATCCTCTAGTTTTCATTGTTTTCAAAAGAGAAGAAAAATTTGTTTGAGCAATTCAATTCCAATTCTTTTTGAGCTTGTTTTTCAGTTGTGTTTGATTGCTAATATCACTCTACAACTGAAGTTTTCTCACTACACTTCATAGAGCCAAAATCCCTAACTCATTCTATAGTGAAGTTGTAAAAGAGTGAGAGATTGTAAAAGAGTTTGAGAAAGAGTTTAGTGATCTTGTTGTGATCACTCTTGTTCCTCTTCTTGTTCTTGTGGAGTAACCTCTTCGGTAGAGGTCCTTGTAAGTTGTGAAGCTTGGTGCTTGGGTTTCGGTAGACCAAATTGTAAGGCGTCCTCGGTGGATAGTGGAAACCCTTCACGGAGGTGAAGGCGGGAGTAGAGCGGTGGCTCGAACCTCGAAACAAACATCTTGTGTTTGCGATTGCCTTGTGTCCATTCTTGCTTTAAATTTCTCTTGCACTATATTGCCTTCAATACTTATTTGTGATCTTGTTTCTTTCTTTGTGCTATTACTTCAAGCTTGTGAAACTTGTGATATTTGTGTGCATCTCACTATTCATCCATCATACTTTACCTTGATCGATCGTATCTCATACAACAAGGTTGCATTGCGCACCTCTAACCCATTCAAGGGGAATTGGGAGGAAGGAGTTCAGAACCTCTCACGGGGTATTCGGCTCTTAGTCTTGTTTTGAGAGATCATTGCATCATTCATCATACTTAGTTTTAAAAAGATCATTAGATTAGCAACTACATCTATTCACCCCCCCTCTAGGTGTTTTTCAAAAATAAACTCTGCTTTTTCCTAATTATTGTTTAATTTATTTGAAGGCCCATTTCTAAAGGAGAGGGAAGAGAAATGAGCCCAAAAGCTCATCAAATTCTGATTTAAGTCAGAATTAATTCGAAGTCAGTAAACCAGGGCAGATCAGGTCGGTTCAGATCGGTTGAAAACTAGTTAGAACAAATCCCTACAAATCAATCGGTTGAAGCCAAAGATCAAAGGCCATTCATCAAAATCCCGTACTTAAACTGCAAATCAGCTGAAAGTAAAAGCAAATCGCGAAGTCAGGGAGTACCACCAATAGGGTGTGGCCACCTGTTCACACCCTGGCCGCAGAAACGCGACCAAAGTCGCATTTTCGCAGCTTTGTTAAGGAGTTAGGGGGAACGTTTGCTCCCCCTATCTTTGTACTCTCCTACGATGGGTTTTGCCTATAAAGACTGCGATTTTCAGAGACCAAGGGGACGACCAAGCAGAGATAGATTTTAGTCCAGTTTTTCATTCTTTTTAGTATAGATTTTTATTTTCTTTTCATGTAATTTTTATTTATTTGTAAGCATAGGCTAGATTAAGATTCATGTAAGTAAAAGAGAGAGGCTTATGTTGAGAGTCACACCGATGTGCCCTCCTCCTTTCTTCCATCGTTTTGCAATTAATAAAAGGTAACTTTTTTTATGTTTGTCTTTACTTTTGTTTTCTTCTTCTTCTTTCTACTTTTCATCTTTTGGTTATGATGAGCATCCAAGTGAATCTAGAAGCATCAGTATAGCCATGTTTGTGTGAGTGCTACCGATATTTCATGATGATATTCTCCTCCTCAAGATTCCATATCATTTCATTCTTATTCATCTTGATGATGTAATGCGAATGGGGACTGAGCTCGATCTTATAGGTTATGCATTGATCACCTCCGAAGCAAGGTAAAACATGCAAGGGTTCCAGGCAAGTCATAAACCAAAGGAGGTAAGTTTTTCTTTTAGTTTTCTTTTCTTTTCATTTTAATGTAAATTACCAACACCACAATCTTTCAAATTTCTTTCACTCTTTTTTACTTTGTACATATCACTTCTATTTTCTCCATCTTTTCATTCTAACACTTTCTTCCTAACTTGACTTTAACTCCATTTTTCTATTTTCTTTTAAGAAGCTAAAGAAGAATTTTAACCATTAATTATAACTTAAAAGAGAATCTATTAAAAAAGCTTCCACACTAGTCCCTTCTTGTGGATCACAAACCGCATAGCCACTTGCTATTGTGGTACTATAGAGTACTTGCACATTTTATTCTTATAGTTCTAAATTTTGTATTCTTGTATACAGGTAGAACCTCAATCAATATTTTAGAGTTGTTACCCGACTTGAGTAATACTTTAGAGTCGGTTTTGTTTCCCACACCTGTCCTTCTTGAACTTGAATCACCAATATTAAGTCACATTCCATTGTGGGGGAATGAATGTGGACTTGAGTTTCAACTTCTTGATTTGGACTCACTTTCTGAACCGGTCTCGACTGCTGAACCTTTACTTGACTTAAGTCACTTTCCTGAGTCGGTATTAGTTCCCATACTTCCTAAGTCCAAGTCAATCATTCCATCGACAAGGGGGTTGAAAAATTTACTCTGAAATTAATCATGAAATTTGAAAATTAGATGGAGTTAAATTTTTAATAAAAACCGTTCATATATACATCATTTTAGTGGGTTATATACAAGAGATTTCTGGTGGGTTTCTTCGAACTCCACGAATATTCGATTGGGTCGCATTTCGTGGACCAATCAGACCATCACCGGAACCACCACCTTAAGGTAATATTTTCCTTCCTTTCTTCTTTTTCATGCCTCTATACATTAATTCATATATTGAGGACAATGCATGAGATAGATATTGGGGATGATCTAACATGACTTAGGTTTTTTTCTTTTTATAAAAAAAAGAAAAAAATTATTAACATTTCTTTACTTTTAAAACTTTTTGAAAATAGAAACAATATTTTGACATATTTTTTGTAAGAAATTAAGTCAATTTTAAGGATAGGAGAATCATAATTAGGATTTCTTATACTTGGTCAAAATAAGATTATTTGTTTGATTTCTAAGGATAGGAAGAAAGTTTGTGAAAGTAATTTAGTCTTGATTTTTACCTTGAAGAAATATGCACACCTTATACACTTACACACTTAGGGTTCAAAAACAAAGATTCTTATGCCTTATGAAAAAAAAGAAAAAAAAGAGAAAAAATATATCTATAAAAGATAAACAAATCTAATTATTGATTATCTAGGTGCTTTGGCCTAAGTAAGCCTTGGTATTTATGCGAAAGATGATTAGATAAGTTTGAGAAAAAAATATATATATATAAATCCTCTGATTAAGCTGGGTACTTGTGCCTAATAAACCATAAGTATTCTTGCCTAAAAGCAGTTAATATAATAAAATCCTTAGTTTTGTGGCCTTGTTTACTCGAGTGCTTAAGTCCTTGGGGTGTTTTCTCACCCGGTGCCTTAAGACCGTTTGGTTTGGGAGTCACCGATTAAAGGCTCGTTACATGGGCAGATTAGAAAGCCTAATAGAATTAAGGAATAATACCACCAAAAATAAAATAAAAAATATAATAAAAAATTAATAAATAAATAAATAACGCATAAAAGTTAGAGTTAAAGAACCTTTAGTAAAAATTTTCACAGTCACAAGGTGCATATGACTTAGGGTAAAGTAATAGACTAAATGAGAAGTACAATTTGACTCCTTACTTTGATTGATAACAAATTTTTGAATAGAGACTAAGTTTAGGAATGAAAAATTTAGTTTTTCGATAACTTATAGATTACTTAAAAACTTACAATAATATTTCAAATATTTTTCTTTCAAAATGTGTTTTCAAAATACTAACATTTTTATCTTTCTTTACGGATTTTGTGGGTGTAATCCACTGAAAATCCTCACGAAACAAACTCGTCCTCTAGGGGAAAAATAGAGGTTTAACGACTTGTTACACAGGCTCAGTGCAATCGCGTGACCTGCGAAAGTGGTCTAATAATTTTTTTTTAGTTGTTTTGCTCGAGGACGAGCAAAAGATAGGTATGGGGGTGTGATCGGTCGCTAATATTGCACATTCATTATCATATTCTCATACTTATTATAAAATTGTTGGCCCAAGGTTACAATCACCCGTTTTTAGTGTGTTTTGATGATTACAAAACATATTAGTTATTTGTACTAATATCAATTGTTGTTTAAGTGTGTTTCAGGTTTCTATCTCAAATAGATATCTTCTTCCCTAAAGGAAGGTGCTTTGGACTCAAGACAACTCAATTTGGGCTCTAGATGCAAAATTGAAGATTATGTGTAGATAGCCCCTCTTGAAGCCTTGAAGTCCCTAGAACATTGTAAGAATAGAATGTTAAAGTTTGAGTGTAGGATATTTGGCTCTAGGATACACACACACACATTATTCTTTACAAATTCTATGTTTTAAAAAAACGTTTGTTTCTAAGTTTTATGCCTTAGTTTATATATACATGTATCCAACTTGTTACATTTTGAATATCTTGTTTAAAACATGTGTATAGACTATTTCGTGCATAATACTTAGCTGTAAGTATTTCAAAATATTTTTTACAAAATTTTCTAAGTCAGAAAAATACTGTTTTTCCCAATTTCAGGCTGACCGGCCGACCGCCCAGTCGACCGGCGCCAGTGCCAGGACGTGCACGTTTGTGCACGTCTGTCGGTCGACGGCCCCGGTCGACCGACTGAAAACAGGTCTGCTCTCGGTTTGTTTGGGTCGACCGCCCGGTCGACCGCATTAAGGAAACTATGTTTCCTTTGAAGGAAACGGTCGACCGAGCGGTCGACCGGAGCTCAACGGCTCTTTGCCAACAAGGCAAACGGTCGACCGGCCGGTCGACCGTTACGCCTGCAAGAGCCCAACGGCTCTTTCCTCTTTGGGGCAATTCTGAAATCTGTTTTTATTTCTGTTTTAACAGACTTTTTGAGAGTTGTTGGAGACCTTTTTTAGGTCAAATTAGGTGTAAAAAAATTGTTTTTAACCTATTCTCTCCTTATAAATAGAGGGAAATAGGTCCTCATTATTTACCAAGAAAATCCTCTAGTTTTCATTGTTTTCAAAAGAGAAGAAAAATTTGTTTGAGCAATTAAATTTCAATTCTTTTTGAGCTTGTTTTTCAGTTGTGTTTGATTGCTAATATCACTCTACAACTGAAGTTTTTTCACTACACTTCATAGAGCCAAAAATCCCTAACTCATTCTATAGTGAAGTTGTAAAAGAGTGAGAGATTGTAAAAGAGTTTGAGAAAGAGTTTAGTGATCTTGTTGTGATCACTCTTGTTCCTCTTCTTGTTCTTGTGGAGCAACCTCTTCGGTAGAGGTCCTTGTAAGTTGTGAAGCTTGGTGCTTGGGTCTTCGGTAGACCAAATTGTAAGGCGTCCTCGGTGGATAGTGGAAACCCTTCACGGAGGTGAAGGCGGGGAGTAGAGCGGTGGCTCGAACCTCGAAACAAACATCTTGTGTTTGCGATTGCCTTGTGTCCATTCTTACTTTAAATTTCTCTTGCACTATATTGCCTTCAATTACTTACTTGTGATCTTGTTTCTTTCTTTGTGCTATTACTTCAAGCTTGTGATACTTGTGATATTTGCGTGCATCTCACTATTCATCCATCATACTTTACCTTGATCGATCATATCTCATACAACAAGGTTGCATTGCGCACCTCTAACCCATTCAAGGGGAATTGGGAGGAAGGAGTTCAGAACCTCTCACGGGGTATTCGGCTCTTAGTCTTGTTTTGAGAGATCGTTGCATCATTCATCATACTTAGTTTTAAAAAGATCATTAGATTAGCAACTACAACTATTCACCCCCCCTCTAGGTGTTTTTCAATTGGTATCAGAGCTTGGACTCTAGGATTTGGCTTAACAACCTTAGAGAGATCCTAATTTTGCTAATCATTTCATTCATATTCACTTAGTAAAAATGGCCGATGGAGTTAAAACCCCTCCGAAGTTTGATGGACTTAACTTTCCCATATGGAAGGTTAAGATGACCGTTTTCTTGCAATCTCTAGGTAGCCGAGTTGCAAAGGCCGTGACCAAACCCTTTAGTGCACCCCCCGGTGATGAATCTACTTGGTCCGAAATTGAGACAAAGAATTTGATGCTAATGCTAGGGCTCACTATGCACTCCTTCAAGCCCTCAATGATGATGACATAGCTAGAGTCATCCATTGCAAATCCGCATTCGAGATTTGGACACATTTGCTAGTCACACATGAAGGGACTTCACAAGTGAAGAGGGCTAAGATAGACCTTCTTCGGTCCCAATATGAGAACTTTAGCATGCAAGAACATGAAACCATAGATGATATGGTTACAAAATTTACAAAGATCACTAATGGACTTTCTTCTCTAGGTGATGGTATTGACAATGATCAAAAGGTGAGAAAGATCATCCGGGCTCTTCCTCCTTCATGGGAAGTAAAGGCAACTACCTTGAAGGAACTCAATGACAAAGAGGAGATGGAGCTCATAGGTCTCATTGGGAATCTCAAAACCCATGAGATGGAGAGGAAAGCAAGGGAGGATATGGCTCCTTCCAAAAAGAAGACTATAGCCTTCAAAAGTCAAACCACTCACTCCGACGAAGACAATGAAGAAGAAGATGACGAAGAGCTCTCACGTCTTGTGAAGAACGTCCGGAGGATGTACAATAAGGCTAAATTCCAAGGAAGAAGGAGATGGCAAGGAGGCAAAGAAGAAAGAAAGATCGTTTGTTTCAATTGCCAAAGGCCGGGACACATTGTAGCGGAGTGTCCGGATAAAGTGAAGCCCTCCACCTCAAAGAAGCCTTACAAGAAGAAAGCAATGAAAGCTACATGGGATTCCGAGAGCGAATCCGAGGAGGAGATTGACACCGCCAACATGTGCTTCATGGCTAATGAAAGCACAAGCAAGGTAACCCCTTCCACTTCTCTTAATGATGAACTTTCCATGGATGAACTAGGAGAAGCTTTTGTAGAATTATCACATAATTATGATTCCTAAAGAAAAAGTATTTAAAAATGAAAAAGGAAAATGAATCTCTTAATCTTCAAGTCTTTACTATTTCTAAGAAAAAGATGAATTACTTTCCACTCTTGTTTCCACCCAAAAAGATTTTGACAAGTATAAGATTTCTTGTAAAGGCAAGTCCCCACAAATTGATTCTAATGAGATTACCATGCTTAAGAAAGAATAGACTCATTAGGAATTGTTTTAAAAAATTGTGAGTTTGATAAGAAGAAGATAGAGGCTATGTTTCCTAAGAAACAAGCCCCTAAGAAAAATGTTCACCATGCTCATGCTCATGTTCATACCACACAACCTTTACATCGTGGCAACCCCCAAAGCATGCACACACTTCACACACTCATCATGCATTCATGTATGGAAGAGTGTTCTCATGTTCACATTGTGGGCGGAAAGGACACTTAGCCAATTTTTGCTATGATAGACTAAGTGCATCTTTTCATAATGTTTGGGTTCGAAACACTAACTTTCAAGGACCCAAGAAAGTTTGGGTACCAAAGTCAACAACTTTGTTAAATGATATAGGTACCTTCCAAAGCCCAACGACGTAGAGGATTGTGGTATCTTGATAGTGGTTGCTCAAGGCACATGACTTGGGACATCAACAACTTTGTAACCCTATCAAGATACCATGAAGGTGGCACCGTCACCTTCGGAGATGACGCCAAGGGTAAAATCATCGGTATTGGTAATGTAAAACTTGGCACATCCCCTTTAATTGAGAATGTAGTTTTAGTTGATGGACTCAAGCATAACCTCTTGAGTGTTAGTCAACTTTGTGATAAAGGTTTTGATGTTGTTTTTGATAATGTAGCTTGTAAAGTAATTGATAGAATTTCTAATACTTGTGTGTTTTCCGGTTTTCGTGAAAGTAATGTTTATATGATAGATATGTCTAATATGACTTGTAATATTACTTGTTTAAAAGCCCTCGATGATGACTCTTGGTTGTGGCATAGAAGATTAGGCCATATTTCTTTTGACCATATTTCTAGGTTAAACACAAAGGAAATGGTGAAAGGTATTCCTTGTTTGAGTTTTGAAAAGGACCGAGTTTGTGACGCATGTCAATTTGGGAAACAAACTAAGTCTTCTTTCAAGTCAATTAAGGATATCATGACATCACGTCCTTTGGAGTTAATCCATATGGATCTATTTGGCCCTACACAAACCAAAAGTCTAAGTGGGAATAGATTTGCATTTGTTTTAGTTGATGATTTTTCACGTTTTACTTGGGTTTTCTTTCTTGAACACAAAAATCAAGCATTTTCGTATTTCCAAACTTTTAAGAAAAGAGTTGAAAAAGAAAAGGATGTTTCGATTTTAAGAATAAGAAGTGATAGAGGAGGTGAATTCATTAACCAACCCTTTACCACTTTTTATGAAGAACATAGAATTAAGCATGAACTTTCTTGTCCTAGAACTCCACAACAAAATGGAGTAGTTGAACGGAAAAATCGAACTTTGCAAGAGATGGCTAGGACAATGCTAAGTGAATATGGTCTACCACATTATTTGTGGGCCGAGGCCGTTAATACATCATGCTATATATCAAATCGTGTTTTCTTGTGTAAAAATACTTCAAAAACTTCTTTTGAAATGTACTTTTCTAGAAAACCAAATGTTTCATATTTCAAGGTTTTTGGATGCAAATGTTTTGTTTTAAATACAAAAGATAATTTAGGAAAATTTGATGCTAGATCTTATGAGGCTATTTTTGTTGGTTATTCTAGCACTAGCAAGGCTTATAGAATCTTCAATAGATCATCTTTGACTATTGAGGAATCTATACATGTTAAATTTGAAGAATCTAACTTGTTTGTTAAGAATGTTGTAGAAATAGATGCTTTGCATGAAGGCTTGGAAAAGGTGACCTTGGAGGATACACCTACTATGGGAGACAAGCCAAAGGATGATGAAGGAAGTGAAGCTAAAATACAAGAGGCTCAAGGAAATGAAGATCAAACAAATGGAGAAGAGCCCACTCAACAACTTCCAAAGGATTGGAGATACAATCCACATCATCCCAAGGACCTCGTCATAGGTGAAGTATCAAAAGGGGTAACAACTCGCTCTAAACTTCATGACTATTGTGGACATTATGCATTTATTTCTCATGTTGAACCCAAGAACGTCCTCGAAGCCGAGGCCGATTCATATTGGTTGCTAGCTATGCAAGAGGAACTCAATCAATTTGAGCGCAACC
Source organism: Agave tequilana (assembly GCA_038442645.1). Lineage (NCBI taxonomy): Eukaryota > Viridiplantae > Streptophyta > Magnoliopsida > Asparagales > Asparagaceae > Agave > Agave tequilana. Next base: position 26,671 of record JAVJIF010009089.1, on the reverse strand, counting down.
AAGTTTGGCACCTTGTCCCTAGGCCCCACGATAGACCAACAATTGGTACTAAGTGGATCTTTAAGAACAAGTTGGATGAATCGGGTAACGTTGTTAGGAATAAAGTTAGGTTAGTTGCCCAAGGTTACACTCAAATCGAAGGAATCGATTTTGAAGAAACCTTTGCACCCGTAGCACGGCTTGAAGCCATACGGATGACACTAACATTTGCCTCATATAAAGATTTTAAATTGTTTCAAATGGATGTTAAAAGTGCTTTTCTAAATGGTTTTATTGAAGAGGAGGTGCATGTTGAACAACCCCCCGGGTTTGTTGATCCTACACATCCGGATTTTGTTTTTAAATTAGATAAAGCTCTTTATGGTTTAAAACAAGCCCCTAGGGCTTGATATGAAAGACTTTCTTCATTTTTAATTTCAAATGGTTTTAAGAAAGGTAAAATTGACACAACTTTGTTTACAAAACATGTAGAAAAGGATATTCTTATTGTGCAAATTTATGTTAATGACATTATTTTTGGTTCTACTAATGAATCTCTTTGCCAAGCTTTTGAGTCATGCATGAAGGATGAATTCGAAATGTCTATGATGGGGGAGCTCAACTATTTCCTTGGACTCCAAATCAAGCAAAGGAAGGATGGGATCTTCATCAATCAAGCCAAGTACACAAAGGAACTAATCAAAAGGTTCGGGCTTGAAGAATCTAAAGTAAGCAAAACTCCCATGGCAACAACTACAAAGCTTGACAAGGATGAACAAGGTAAAAGTGTAGACATTAAATTATATCGTAGCATGATAGGTAGCTTGCTTTATTTGACGGCTAGTAGGCCGGATATTATGTTTTCCGTTTGTCTTTGTGCACGTTTTCAATCTTGTCCTAAAGAATCTCACATAATTGCGGTTAAACGCATAATTAGATACCTTAAGGGCACTATTGAAATGGGATTGTGGTATCCGAAAACCGGCCAATTTTCTATGACTAGTTTTTCGGATGCCGACTATGCGGGTTGTAGGGTAGATAGGAAGAGCACAAGTGGAACATGTCAATTCTTAGGTAATTGTCTTGTATCTTGGTCTTCCAAAAAGCAAAATTCGGTAGCCCTTTCAACCGCCGAGGCGGAGTATGTTGCAGCCGGAGCTTGTTGTGCACAAGTTCTTTGGATGAAACATACTCTCCTTGACTATGATTTACACTTTGATCATGTTAAAATATTTTGTGATAATACTAGTACTATTCACATGACAAAGAATGCAAATCAACATAGTAAAACCAAACACATTGACATTAGGTATCACTTTCTTAGAGATCATTATGAGAAAGGTGATATTGATATTGATTATGTTTCTACCGATTTTCAACTTGCCGATATTTTACTAAACCTCTAGATTATGCTAGATTTTCATTTATTTGTGGTGAGTTGAATGTTTGCATTATGGATTCTTAAATATAAAATTTTTCAATTGCTTTGTTTTTAACCCTTTTTGATGTATGACAAAAAGGGGGAGAAAAGAAATAAGTTTGCTTATTGAGTTTGTTTATTTACTTGAGTTTTGGGAGAAAAAGATTTTGTTCATTATTTTGAGTTTTATGACAAAAATTATTGTGTTGATATTTCTCAATGCTTTATGTGTGTTTACATAGTTTTTTTTTTTTTTCATAATCTTGATATATACATAGCATTGTTTGAGGGGGAGCTTTCCAAGCTCTTCTTCCATTTTTGTTTAAATAACTCATATGTTTTGTCATCATCAAAAAGGGGGAGATTGTTGGCCCAAGGTTACAATCACCCGTTTTAGTGTGTTTTGATGATTACAAAACATATTAGTTATTTGTACTAATATCAATTGTTGTTTAAGTGTGTTTCAGGTTTCTATCTCAAATAGATATCTTCTTCCCTAAAGGAAGGTGCTTTGGACTTAAGACAACTCAATTTGGGCTCTAGATGCAAAATTGAAGATCATGTGTAGATAGCCCCTCTTGAAGCCTTGAAGTCCCTAGAACATTGTAAGAATAGAATGTTAAAGTTTGAGTGTAGGATATTTGGCTCTAGGATACACACACACATTATTCTTTACAAATTCTATGTTTAAAAAAACGTTTGTTTCTAAGTTTTATGCCTTAGTTTATATATACATGTATCCAACTTGTTACATTTTGAATATCTTGTTTAAAACATGTGTATAGACTATTTCGTGCATAATACTTAGCTTTAAGTATTTCAAAATATTTTTTACAAAATTTTCTAAGTCAGAAAAATACTGTTTTTCCCAATTTCAGGCTGACCGGCCGACCGCCCGGTCGACCGGCGCCAGTGCCAGGACGTGCACGTTTGTGCACGTCTGTCGGTCGACGGCCCCGGTCGACCGACTGAAAACAGGTCTGCTCTCGGTTTGTTGGGTCGACCGCCCGGTCGACCGCATTAAGGAAACTGTGTTTCCTTTGAAGGAAACGGTCGACCGAGCGGTCGACCGGAGCTCAACGGCTCTTTGCCAACAAGGCAAACGGTCGACCGGCCGGTCGACCGTTACGCCTGCAAGAGCCCAACGACTCTTTCCTCTTTGGGGCAATTCTGAAATCTATTTTTATTTTCTGTTTTAACAGACTTTTTGAGAGTTGTTGGAGACCTTTTTCAGGTCAAATTAGGTGTAAAGAAATTGTTTTTAACCTATTCTCTCCTTATAAATAGAGGGAAATAGGTCCTCATTATTTACCAAGAAAAATCCTCTAGTTTTCATTATTTTCAAAAGAGAAGAAAAATTTGTTTGAGCAATTCAATTCCAATTCTTTTTGAGCTTATTTTTCAGTTGTGTTTGATTGCTAATATCACTCTACAACTGAAGTTTTCTCACTACACTTCATAGAGCAAAAAATCCCTAACTCATTCTATAGTGAAGTTGTAAAAGAGTGAGAGATTGTAAAAGAGTTTGAGAAAGAGTTTAGTGATCTTGTTGTGATCACTCTTGTTCCTCTTCTTGTTCTTGTGGAGCAACCTCTTCGGTAGAGGTCCTTGTAAGTTGTGAAGCTTGGTGCTTGGGTCTTCGGTAGACCAAATTGTAAGGCGTCCTCGGTGGATAGTGGAAACCCTTCACGGAGGTGAAGGCGGGAGTAGAGCGATGGCTCGAACCTCGAAACAAACATCTTGTGTTTGCGATTGCCTTGTGTCCATTCTTGCTTTAAATTTCTCTTGCACTATATTGCCTTCAATTACTTATTTGTGATCTTGTTTCTTTCTTTGTGCTATTACTTCAAGCTTGTGATACTTGTGATATTTGTGTGCATCTCACTATTCATCCATCATACTTTACCTTGATCGATCATATCTCATACAACAAGGTTGCATTGCGCACCTCTAACCCATTCAAGGGGAATTGGGAGGAAGGAGTTCAGAACCTCTCACGGGGTATTCGGCTCTTAGTCTTGTTTTGAGAGATCGTTGCATCATTCATCATACTTAGTTTTAAAAAGATCATTAGATTAGCAACTACATCTATTCACCCCCCTCTAGGTGTTTTTCAAAATAAACTCTGCTTTTTCCTAATTATTGTTTAATTTATTGAAGGCCCATTTCTAAAGGAGAGGGAAGAGAAATGAGCCTAAAAGCTCATAAAATTCTGATTTAAGTCAGAATTAATTCAAAGTCAGTAAACCAGGGCAGATCTGTAATATCCCCTAACTAATAATACTGTATTTCTACTCTTATTAATTTTATGTAAAATTAGTTATTATTATTGATTAATTTATTTTATACAGGTGTATAAATATATGTGTATACATATATTTAAGTGCATATGTTTTTGAATTGCAATTATACAAGTATATATATGTATTATATTTTATACATTATGATTAGCATTATTATTATTATGTTATGGTTGGTGTTATTCTCAATTGATCTTCTTTTCCAATCCATCTACCCATGATCCAATTATTTAATAAACCATAACCCATTTATTCATATCCAAAAATAAAGTAAAATAAAATAAATAAATATAAATAGGTTAAACAAAATATAGTAATAATAATTATAAAATATAAAATATGCTTAAATTGTTTATTCTAAGTTTTGAACTCATGTTCCTTTGTACCAAATTCTAATGCCTAAACCATTGTGCCACATTGGCGTGTAATCTAAGAGAACTCGAAATTAAATTTGAATCTAATGAGCTAGACAATCTATAATTTCAAATTCTAAATCGAATCTCTTTGAGATTTTTTCTTCAACTTTCCATTCTGATCTAAATTGCTAATCTAGCCTAATTAGAGTCCAGGTTCAAGAAGAATCTCTTTGAGATTTTTCCTACCATTTTCCATTCTTATCTAATTGCTAATCTAGCCTAATTAGAGTCGAGGTTCCAAAAAAAAAAAAATAAAATAAAATCTCTTATAGCCTTATAAAACCTAAACATTTCCTTTCTCTCCTACATCAAGAGAAACTCTAATATAACTTTCCTTATCCTCATATTTTCCTCAAACTGCGAAGAAGGATTTCGGGATACAAGATTAAGGAGAAAGCAAGGAAACAAGTAAGTATAAAATTTGATTTTTTATTAATTCAAATATTAATTAGCAAGCATGCTTAAGATTCCCTTTTTGTTGCAAAAACCTAGATCTCCCCTAGATCTAAACCAATTGATATGAATTAGAATTGATAACGTATCATGATTTAAAATTCCTTCCTTATGAAACTAAAAATTTATCCATTAAAATAAATAAAATAAATAAAATAAATTGGGTAATATAATAATACATTAATAGAAATTTTAGAAGATACACACACATAGATATATATTTATACAAATGTATATATAAGGAAAATAAAAAAAGAAAAAGAAAAAAAATTAATTTGTGCTGCTCTCGGCCGAAGCCGAGAGCAGCAGCCTCCAACCAAAAGGAAAAAAAACAAAGAAAAAAAAACAAAGAAAAAAAAAGAAAGAAAGAAAGGGCCTGGTCAAAGCCCAGGCCCAGTAAAATAAAAGAAAAAAAAAATTGGAAATAATTCTCAAAATATATATTTTTGACTACCGACCGAAATGCTCACCTGACAATTAGGGTGATGAGGTTGATAGGTTACAGATGAATATGAGAGCATTTTAGGCCAAGTTATATGCATCAAATTATCATAACAATCTCTTTTGCATGGAACACATTGATCTAAGTAGAGATTAAAAGAAACGATCCCATAAAAACTTACCATGTGACAGCAATGGCTCCATCAAGAGAGATGGGGAGATATGTATGCACAGTGATGATGAGACTAGTGTTGCAAAAGAAAACCATACAGAATCATGAATAGCTAAACTAAACTGAACATCACTTTATGTTCAGCAACATTCTCCAGATTTATTATCCAGGCATTGTACTCATTGTATCAAGAGGCAGTTAGAACAAGTTGTGCAGTGCTTCAGTAAATACCTAGTAATATTCGTAGTCTAGTTTACAAGTTTCCATATAATAATAATAATAATAATAATAATAATAAAAATTAAATAAATAAATAAAGATTAGAAAGGGGTGTGGTAATTTAAGAAATATAGTATTTTAATATGTGCATGTATATTTATTTATTAGTGCATGTATATGTATACATGTGTGGGTATATGTACGGTGTATGTTTGTGTGTGTTCATTAGTTGGGTTGCATGTCGTAGCGGTCCAGACCCGTTTGGTGAGACCCAGACCCATTATAGGAGATTTGGACTCGTACTCGTTGTGGACCCAGTAGACTGGCGATTCAAAAGACCAATCCATGGGATGATCCGTAGAGCAGTACCGGTTCGTGCAGTGAAGACCAGACGGCGATTCGGTTCCGAAACCGCGTCATTTCATGTGAGTGTTCCTTGTTTTCTTATTGAGTATTTTGATATTATTTTATGTGAGCGCTTTTAACAGTTTCCTATAAATGTTATTATGTTTAAAATGTCTTCATGTTTAATTACTATTCATGCATGTAAATTATTATTCATAATCACATATTATATGCATAAAGAATAAACCCCAAAGATTATATTGCCAATTCTGAATAATTCATTTAAGTAACGTGACAGATTATACGTAATACCTACCTGATAAATATACTGTTCATGTTACTGAAAATTACTGGGAAAGTATCGTTAAACTGTAACGATCGGTACAACTTTATTCATTGTATACACGATTACTGTTACTGTTCACTGTTTCTATTACTGTTCATCGTGTATACAATTACTGTTACTGTACTGTTACTGTTACGGTCACTGCATGTCTCAGTATTTTAGGTGACATTGATATTGACTGACTTAACTGAAATAAATAATAATGTAAATGGACAACTTACACTGGGATTGGGAAATTGATGGAGGAGATAGCGTCTGTATTTTGGGTGGACCTAGGATACAGGTTGCGCAGCCGACTGAGGGTTCCACTGCAGGGTTCCTGGGGGATGACTGACATCCCATCTGTACTGTTACTGTTCCACTGTTTTCACAGTGAGATTACTGTTACTGTTACTGAGTACCTAGCGGTACGGCTTGGTTCAGCGCCAGGAAACTGAGGCCGTGGTCCCGGGTATGTACGGGACCCACCTAAAGCATGGACAAAGTCTCTTCCACTAATTTCAATAACTTAGGACGCTGATTGACACATGTAGTAGGCGTAGTATGGGATGCGTCTATTACAGGTGGCAATTGGTGTTCGCTGACATAATAAATGATAATAAACTGTTATAATGTATTGTGATTGACATTAATTACCTGACTGTACATTTATATCACTGTGACAGACATATGACTATAATCATGACTGGATTGTATAACAACTAGTGACATGCTAGGTTACACATCATAACGCCAGTTATTGTTTACAGTTATGTTAATTGCCTTGTTCTACATACATGTTGTTATTCATTATTCATCCTATTATTTAGTGCTTTCAGTTATCTGTTATTATTATTTATGCACATTGTTCTTCTGCACGAGCTTTTTCCCTTTTACACACACACTCATTATGGTCGTGTTCTGACGACCCTGGATTTGCACGTCCAGATATTGGACGATTGTTTCTAATGTGCAGGTGTTCGATGAGACGGCACACCTGGCGAGAAGCTTGGGTCCTCTCCCTTTGATTCTGGTATACTTGCATTTTATTCTTGTTATTATTCCTTGATTCCTGTATATCACCTTTGACTTCTATTCAGCTGTCATTTTCTTCCTGTTATTCATTGCTATCATGTGTAGTCTCATATGTATTATTCAGTGATCCTTGCTTATTATAGTTCTGATTTATAGCTTGTTCAGGTTAATTTAGGCTTAGCGTATATACGTGGGGTATTTCCCTTGCGTATATACGTCGCCGACTCTCGTCGCGACTCCGGTTCCACGTATTTTTGGGAAGCGGGGCGTGACAGGGTTTTCTTTGGTATCAGAGCCAGGTTTTGACATAAACGGACTTGATTCTTACCAGTAACTTGAACGAGTTATAATTATACTGCAATATACATATAGGATTCACACAATGGTATTGACTTCAGTGGGAATTGATTGTCCTCCCTTGAAAATCTATCTCTTTGATCTTTCGATCTCTCTGATTGCATCTCTTCTTTTAGAGTAATCTTGGTTCCATCTTGATTTCTATTCTCCTTGTCTATTCTATTTTTCGATATTGTCTCTTGAAATTGGCCACTCCATTCTGAAGCTAGTAGCAGAGATCAGAGCGCGCAGCGCAATCGTGGTGTCCTAGCGAAGCGACGTGGAAGCTTGTTATTTTCCTGGAGTTGGATTATTTTTCATTCCCTACTTTATTGAAATTTCGAGGACGAAATTTTAATAAGGTGGGTAGAGTGTAATATCCCCTAACTAATAATACTGTATTTCTACTCTTATTAATTTTATGTAAAATTAGTTATTATTATTGATTAATTTATTTTATACAGGTGTATAAATATATGTGTATACATATATTTAAGTGCATATGTTTTTGAATTGCAATTATACAAGTATATATATGTATTATATTTTATACATTATGATTAGCATTATTATTATTATGTTATGGTTGGTGTTATTCTCAATTGATCTTCTTTTCCAATCCATCTACCCATGATCCAATTATTTAATAAACCATAACCCATTTATTCATATCCAAAAATAAAGTAAAATAAAATAAATAAATATAAATAGGTTAAACAAAATATAGTAATAATAATTATAAAAATAAATATATGCTTAAATTGTTTATTCTAAGTTTTGAACTCATGTTCCTTTGTACCAAATTCTAATGCCTAAACCATTGTGCCACATTGGCGTGTAATCTAAGAGAACTCGAAATTAAATTTGAATCTAATGAGCTAGACAATCTATAATTTCAAATTCTAAATCGAATCTCTTTGAGATTTTTTTCTTCAACTTTCCATTCTGATCTAAATTGCTAATCTAGCCTAATTAGAGTCCAGGTTCAAGAAGAATCTCTTTGAGATTTTTCCTATCACTTTTCATTCTTATCTAATTGCTAATCTAGCCTAATTAGAGTCCAGGTTCCAAAAAAAAAAAAATAAATAAAATCTCTTATAGCCTTATAAAACCTAAACATTTCCTTTCTCTCTTACATCAAGAGAAACTCTAATATAACTTTCCTTATCCTCATATTTTCCTCAAACTGCGAAGAAGGATTTCGGGATACAAGATTAAGGAGAAAGCAAGGAAACAAGTAAGTATAAAAATTTGATTTTTTATTAATTAAAATATTTAATTAGCAAGCATGCTTAAGATTCCCTTTTTGTTGCAAAAACCTAGACCTCCCCTAGATCTAAACCAATTGATATGAATTAGAATTGATAACGTATCATGATTTAAAATTCCTTCCTTATGAAACTAAAAAATTTATCCATTAAAATAAATAAAATAAATTGGGTAATATAATAATACATTAATAGAAATTTTAGAAGATATACACACATAGATATATATTTATACAAATGTATATATAAGGAAAATAAAAAAAGAAAAAAAAAAAAATTAATTTGTGCTGCTCTCGGCCGAAGCCGAGAGCAGCAGCCTCCAACCAAAAGGAAAAAAAAAACAAAGAAAAAAAAACAAAGAAAAAAAAAAGAAAGAAAGAAAGGGCCTGGTCAAAGCCCAGGCCCAGTAAAATAAAAGAAAAAAAAATGGAAATAATTCTCAAAATATATATTTTTGACTACCTACCGAAATGCTCACCTGACAATTAGGGTGATGAGGTTGATAGGTTACAGATGAATATGAGAGCATTTTAGGCCAAGTTATATGCATCAAATTATCATAACAATCTCTTTTGCATGGAACACATTGATCTAAGTAGAGATTAAAAGAAACGATCCCATAAAAACTTACCATGTGACAGCAATGGCTCCATCAAGAGAGATGGGGAGATATGTATGCACAGTGATGATGAGACTAGTGTTGCAAAAGAAAACCATACAGAATCATGAATAGCTAAACTAAACTGAACATCACTTTATGTTCAGCAACATTCTCCAGATTTATTATCCAGGCATTGTACTCATTGTATCAAGAGGCAGTTAGAACAAGTTGTGCAGTGCTTCAGTAATTACCTAGTAATATTCGTAGTCTAGTTTACAAGTTTCCATATAATAATAATAATAATAATAATAATAATAATAATATAATAATAATAAATTAAATAAATAAATAAAGATTAGAAAGGGGTGTGGTAATTTAAGAAATATAGTATTTTAATATGTGCATGTATATTTATTTATTAGTGCATGTATATGTATACATGTGTGGGTATATGTACGGTGTATGTTTGTGTGTGTTCATTAGTTGGGTTGCATGTCGTAGCGGTCCAGACCCGTTTGGTGAGACCCAGACCCATTATAGGAGATTTGGACTCGTACTCGTTGTGGACCCAGTAGACTGGCGATTCAAAAGACCAATCCATGGGATGATCCGTAGAGCAGTACCGGTTCGTGCAGTGAAGACCAGACGGCGATTCGGTTCCGAAACCGCGTCATTTCATGTGAGTGTTCCTTGTTTTCTTATTGAGTATTTTGATATTATTTTATGTGAGCGCTTTTAACAGTTTCCTAAAATGTTATTATGTTTAAAATGTCTTCATGTTTAATTACTATTCATGCATGTAAATTATTATTCATAATCACATATTATATGCATAAAGAATAAACCCCAAAGATTATATTGCCAATTCTGAATAATTCATTTAAGTAACGTGACAGATTATACGTAATACCTACCTGATAAATATACTGTTCATGTTACTGAAAATTACTGGGAAAGTATCGTTAAACTGTAACGATCGGTACAGCTTTATTCATTGTATACACGATTACTGTTACTGTTCACTGTTTCTATTACTGTTCATCGTGTATACAATTACTGTTACTGTACTGTTACTGTTACGGTCACTGCATGTCTCAGTATTCTAGGTGACATTGATATTGACTGACTTAACTGAAATAAATAATAATGTAAATGGACAACTTACACTGGGATTGGGGAAATTGATGGAGGAGATAGCGTCTGTATTTTGGGTGGACCTAGGATACAGGTTGCGCAGCCGACTGAGGGTTCCACTGCAGGGTTCCTGAGGGATGACTGACATCCCATCTGTACTGTTACTGTTCCACTGTTTTCACAGTGAGATTACTGTTACTGTTACTGAGTACCTAGCGGTACGGCCTGGTTCAGCGCCAGGAAACTGAGGCCGTGGTCCCGGGTATGTACGGGACCCACCTAAAGCATGGACAAAGTCTCTTCCACTAATTTCAATAACTTAGGACGCTGATTGACACATGTAGTAGGCGTAGTATGGGATGCGTCTATTACAGGTGGCAATTGGTGTTCGCTGACATAATAAATGATAATAAACTGTTATAATGTATTGTGATTGACATTAATTACCTGACTGTACATTTATATCACTGTGACAGACATATGACTATAATCATGACTGGATTGTATAACAACTAGTGACATGCTAGGTTACACATCATAACGCCAGTTATTGTTTACAGTTATGTTAATTGCCTTGTTCTACATACATGTTGTTATTCATTATTCATCCTATTATTTAGTGCTTTCAGTTATCTGTTATTATTATTTATGCACATTGTTCTTCTGCACGAGCTTTTTCCCCTTTTACACACACACTCATTATGGTCGTGTTCTGACGACCCTGGATTTGCACGTCCAGATATTGGACGATTGTTTCTAATGTGCAGGTGTTCGATGAGACGGCACACCTGGCGAGAAGCTTGGGTCCTCTCCCTTTGATTCTGGTATACTTGCATTTTATTCTTGTTATTATTCCTTGATTCCTGTATATCACCTTTGACTTCTATTCAGCTGTCATTTTCTTCCTGTTATTCATTGCTATCATGTGTAGTCTCATATGTATTATTGCAGTGATCCTTGCTTATTATAGTTCTGATTTATAGCTTGTTCAGGTTAATTTAGGCTTAGCGTATATACGTGGGGTATTTCCCTTGCGTATATACGTCGCCGACTCTCGTCGCGACTCCGGTTCCGCGTATTTTTGGGAAGCGGGGCGTGACAAGATCAGGTCGGTTCAGATCGGTTGAAAACTAGTTAGAACAAATCCCTACAAATCAATCGGTTGAAGCCAAAGATCAAAGGCCATTTCATCAAAATCCCGGACTTAAACTGCAAATAAGCTGAAAGTAAAAGCAAATCGCGAAGTCAGGGAGTACCACCAATAGGGTGTGGCCACCTGTTCACACCCTGGCCGCAGAAACGCGGCCAAAGTCGCGTTTTCGCAGCTTTGTTAAAGAGTTAGGGGAACGTTTGCTCCCCCTATCTTTGTACTCTCCTACGATGGGTTTTGCCTATAAAGACTGCGATTTTCAGAGACCAAGGGGACGAACAAGCAGAGATAGATTTTAGTCCAGTTTTTCATTCTTTTTAGTATAGATTTTTATTTTCTTTTCATGTAATTTTTATTTATTTGTAAGCATAGGCTAGATTAAGATTCATGTAAGTAAAAGAGAGAGGCTTATGTTGAGAGTCACACCGATGTGCCCTCCTCCTTTCTTCCATCGTTTTTGCAATTAATAAAAGGTAACTTTTTTTATGTTTGTCTTTACTTTTGTTTTCTTCTTCTTCTTTCTACTTTTCATCTTTTGGTTATGATGAGCATCCAAGTGAATCTAGAAGCATCAGTATAGCCATGTTTGTGTGAGTGCTACCGATATTTCATGATGATGTTCTCCTCCTCAAGATTCCATATCATTTCATTCTTATTCATCTTGATGATGTAATGCGATGGGGACTGAGCTCGATCTTATAGGTTATGCGTTGATCGCCTCCGAAGCAAGGTAAAACATGCAAGGGTTCCAGGCAAGTCATAAACCAAAGGAGGTAAGCTTTTCTTTTAGGTTTTTCTTTTCTTTAATTTTAATGTAAATTACCAACACCACAATCTTTCAAATTTCTTTCACTCTTTTTTACTTTGTACATATCACTTCTATTTTCTCCATCTTTTCATTCTAACACTTTCTTCCTAACTTGACTTTAACTCCATTTTTCTATTTTCTTTTAAGAAGCTAAAGAAGAATTTTAACCATTAATTATAACTTAAAAGAGAATCTATTAAAAAAGCTTCCACACTAGTCCCTTCTTGTGGATCACAAACCGCATAGCCACTTGCTATTGTGGTAGTATAGAGTACTTGCACATTTTATTCTTATAGTTCTAAAATTTTGTATTCTTGTATACAGGTAGAACCTCAATCAATATTTTAGAGTTGTTACCCGACTTGAGTAATATTTTAGAGTCGGTTTTGTTTCCCACACCTGTCCTTCTTGAACTTGAATCACCAATATTAAGTCACATTCCATTGTGGGGAAATGAATGTGGACTTGAGTTTCAACTTCTTAATTTGGACCCACTTCCTGAACCGGTCTCGACTGCTGAACCTTTACTTGACTTAAGTCACTTTCCTGAGTCGGTATTAGTTCCCATACTTCCTAAGTCCAAGTCAATCATTCCATCGACAAGGGGGTTGAAAAAATTTACTCTGAAATTAATCATGAAATTTGAAAATTAGATGGAGTTAAATTTTTAATAAAAACCGTTCATATATACATCATTTTAGTGGGTTATATACGAGAGATTTCTGGTGGGTTTCTCCGAACTCCACGAAAATTCGATTGGGTCGCATTTCGTGGACCAATCAGACCACCACCGGAACCACCACCTTAAGGTAATATTTTCCTTCCCTTTCTTCTTTTTCATGCCTCTATACATTAATTCATATATTGAGGACAATGCATGAGATAGATATTGGGATGATCTAACATGACTTAGGTTTTTTTTCTTTTTATAAAAAAAAAAGAAAAAATTATTAACATTTTCTTTACTTTTAAAAACTTTTTGAAAATAGAAACAATATTTTGACATTTTTTTGTAAGAAATTAAGTCAATTTTAAGGAATATGAGAATCATAATTAGGATTTCTTATACTTGGTCAAAATAAGATTATTTGTTTGATTTCTAAGGATAGGAAGAAAGTTTGTGAAAGTAATTTAGTCTTGATTTTTACCTTGAAGAAATATGCACACCTTATACACTTACACACTTAGGGTTCAAAACAAAGATTCTTATGCCTTATGAAAAAAAGAAAAAAAAAAGAGAAAAAATATATCTATAAAAGATAAACAAATCTAATTATTGATTATCTAGGTGCTTTGGCCTAAGTAAGCCTTGGTATTTATGCGAAAGATGATTAGATAAGTTTGAGAAAAAAATATATATATAAATCCTCTGATTAAGCTGGGTACTTGTGCCTAATAAACCATAAGTATTCATGCCTAAAAGCAGTTCATATAATAAAATCCTTAGTTTTGTGGCCTTGTTTACTCGAGTACTTAAGTCCTGGGGTGTTTTCTCACCCGGTGCCTTAAGACCGTTTGGTTTGGGAGTCACCGATTAAAGGCTCGTTACATGGGCAGATTAGAAAGCCTAATAGAATTAAGGAATAATACCACCAAAAATAAAATAAAAAAATATAATAAAAAATTAATAAATAAATAAATAACGCATAAGCGTTAGAGTTAAAGAACCTTTAGTAAAAATTTTCACAGTCACAAGGTGCATATGACTTAGGGTAAAGTAATAGACTAAATGAGAAGTACAATTTGACTCCTTACTTTGATTGATAACAAATTTTTGAATAGAGACTAAGTTTAGGAATGAAAAATTTAGTTTTCTGATAACTTATAGATTACTTAAAAACTTACAATAATATTTCAAATATTTTTCTTTCAAAATGTGTTTTCAAAATACTAACATTTTTATCTTTCTTTACGGATTTTGTGGGTGTAATCCACTGAAAATCCTCACGAAATAAACTCGTCCTCTAGGGAAAAAATAGAGGTTTAACGACTTGTTGCACAGGCTCAGTGCAATCGCGTGACCTGCGAAAGTGGTCTAATAATTTTTTTAGTTGTTTTGCTCGAGGACGAGCAAAAGATAGGTATGGGGGTGTGATCGGTCGCTAATATTGCACATTCATTATCATATTCTCATACTTATTATAAAATAAACTCTGCTTTTTCCTAATTATTGTTTATTTATTTGAAGGCCCATTTCTAAAGGAGAGGGAAGAGAAATGAGCCCAAAAGCTCATCAAATTCTGATTTAAGTCAGAATTAATTCGAAGTCAGTAAACCAGGGCAGATCAGGTCGGTTCAGATCGGTTGAAAACTAGTTAGAACAAATCCCTACAAATCAATCGGTTGAAGCCAAAGATCAAAGGCCATTTCATCAAAATCCCGGACTTAAACTGCAAATCAGCTGAAAGTAAAAGCAAATCGCGAAGTCAGGGAGTACCACCAATAGGGTGTGGCCACCTGTTCACACCCTGGCCGCAGAAACGTGGCCAAAGTCGCGTTTTCGCAGTTTTGTTAAGGAGTTAGGGGGAACGTTTGCTCCCCATCTTTTGTACTCTCCTACGATGGGTTTTGCCTATAAATACTGCGATTTTCAGGGACCAAGGGGACGACCAAGCAGAGATAGATTTTAGGCCAGTTTTTCATTCTTTTTAGTATAGATTTTTATTTTCTTTTCATGTAATTTTTATTTATTTGTAAGAATAGGCTAGATTAAGATTCATGTAAGTAAAGAGAGAGGCTTATGTTGAGAGTCACACCGATGTGCCCTCCTCCTTTCTTCCATCGTTTTTGCAATTAATAAAATGTAACTTTTTTTATGTTTGTCTTTACTTTTGTTTTCTTCTTCTTCTTTCTACTTTTCATCTTTTGGTTATGATGAGCATCCAAGTGAATCTAGAAGCATCAGTATAGCCATGTTTGTGTGAGTGCTACCGATATTTCATGATGATGTTCTCCTCCTCAAGATTCCATATCATTTCATTCTTATTCATCTTGATGATGTAATGCGAATGGGGACTGAGCTCGATCTTATAGGTTATGCGTTGATCGCCTCCGAAGCAAGGTAAAACATGCAAGGGTTCCAGGCAAGTCATAAACCAAAGGAGGTAAGTTTTTCTTTTAGGTTTTCTTTTCTTTTAATTTTAATGTAAATTACCAACACCACAATCTTTCAAATTTCTTTCACTCTTTTTTACTTTGTACATATCACTTCTATTTTCTCCATCTTTTCATTCTAACACTTTCTTCCTAACTTGACTTTAACTCCATTTTTCTATTTTCTTTTAAGAAGCTAAAGAAGAATTTTAACCATTAATTATAACTTAAAAGAGAATCTATTAAAAAAGCTTCCACACTAGTCCCTTCTTGTGGATCACAAACCGCATAGCCACTTGCTATTGTGGTAGTATAGAGTACTTGCATATTTTATTCTTATAGTTCTAAAATTTTGTATTCTTGTATACAGGTAGAACCTCAATCAATATTTTAGAGTTGTTACCCGACTTGAGTAATATTTTAGAGTCGGTATTGTTTCCCACACTGTCCTTCTTGAACTTGAATCACCAATATTAGTCACATTCCATTGTGGGGAAATGAATGTGGACTTGAGTTTCAACTTCTTGATTTGGACCCACTTCCTGAACCGGTCTCGACTCCTGAACCTTTACTTGACTTAAGTCACTTTCCTGAGTCGGTATTAGTTCCCATACTTCCATAGTCCAAGTCAATCATTCCATCGACAAGGGGGTTGAAAAAATTGACTCTGAAATTAATCATGAAATTTGAAAATTAGATGGAGTTAAATTTTTAATAAAAACCGTTCATATATACATCATTTTAGTGGGTTATATACGAGAGATTTCTGGTGGGTTTCTCCGAACTCCACGAAAATTCGATTGGGTCGCATTTCGTGGACCAATCAGACCACCACCGGAACCACCACCTTAAGGTAATATTTTCCTTCCCTTTCTTCTTTTTTCATGCCTCTATACATTAATTCATATATTGAGGACAATGCATGAGATAGATATTGGGGATGATCTAACATGACTTAGGTTTTTTTTCTTTTTTTAAAAAAAAAAGAAAAAATTATTAACATTTTCTTTACTTTTAAAAACTTTTTGAAAATAGAAACAATATTTTGACATATTTTTTGTAAGAAATTAAGTCAATTTTAAGGAATAGGAGAATCATAATTAGGATTTCTTATACTTGGTCAAAATAAGATTATTTGTTTGATTTCTAAGGATAGGAAGAAAGTTTGTGAAAGTAATTTAGTCTTGATTTTTACCTTGAAGAAATATGCACACCTTATACACTTACACACTTAGGGTTCAAAAACAAAGATTCTTATGCCTTATGAAAAAAAGAAAAAAAAAGAGAAAAAATATATCTATAAAGATAAACAAATCTAATTATTGATTATCTAGGTGCTTTGGCCTAAGTAAGCCTTGATATTTATGCGAAAGATGATTAGATAAGTTTGAGAAAAAAAATATATATATAAATCCTCTGATTTAGCTGGGTACTTGTGCCTAATAAACCATAAGTATTCATGCCTAAAAGCAGTTCATATAATAAATCCTTAGTTTTGTGGCCTTATTTACTCGAGTACTTAAGTCCTTGGGGTGTTTTCTCACCCGGTGCCTTAAGACCGTTTGGTTGGGAGTCACCGATTAAAGGCTCGTTACATGGGCAGATTAGAAAGCCTAATAGAATTAAGGAATAATACCACCAAAAATAAAATAAAAAAATATAATAAAAAATTAATAAATAAATAAATAACGCATAAGCGTTAGAGTTAAGAACCTTTAGTAAAAATTTTCACAGTCACAAGGTGCATATGACTTAGGGTAAAAGTAATAGACTAAATGAGAAGTACAATTTGACTCCTTACTTTGATTGATAACAAATTTTTGAATAGAGACTAAGTTTAAGAATGAAAAATTCGGTTTTCCGATAACTTATAGATTACTTAAAAACTTACAATAATATTTCAAATATTTTTCTTTCAAAATGTGTTTTCAAAATACTAACTTTTTATCTTTCTTTACGGATTTTGTGGGTGTAATCCACTGAAAATCCTCACGAAACAAAACTCGTCCTCTAGGAGAAAAATAGAGGTTTAACGACTTGTTGCACAGGCTCAGTGCAATCGCGTGACTTGCGAAAGTGGTCTAATAATTTTTTTTAGTTGTTTTGCTCGAGGACGAGCAAAAGATAGGTATGGGGGTGTGATCGGTCGCTAATATTGCACATTCATTATCATATTCTCATACTTATTATAAAATAAACTCTGCTTTTTCCTAATTATTGTTTAATTTATTTGAAGGCCCATTTCTAAAGGAGAGGGAAGAGAAATGAGCCCAAAAGCTCATCAAATTTTGATTTAAGTCAGAATTAATTCGAAGTCAGTAAACCAGGGCAGATCAGGTCGGTTCAGATCGGTTGAAGACTAGTTAGAACAAATCCCTACAAATCAATCGTGTTGAAGCCAAAGATCAAAGGCCATTTCATCAAAATCCCGGACTTAAACTACAAATCAGCTGAAAGTAAAAGCAAATCGCGAAGTCAGGGAGTACCACCAATAGGGTGTGGCCACCTGTTCACACCCTGGCCGCAGAAACGCGGCCAAAGTCGCGTTTCGCAGCTTTGTTAAGGAGTTAGGGGGAACGTTTGCTCCCCCTATCTTTGTACTCTCCTACGATGGGTTTGCCTATAAAGACTGCGATTTTCAGAGACCAAGGGGACGACCAAGCAGAGATAGATTTTAGTCCAGTTTTTCATTCTTTTTAGTATAGATTTTTATTTTCTTTTCATGTAATTTTTATTTATTTGTAAGCATATGCTAGATTAAGATTCATGTAAGTAAAAGAGAGAGGCTTATGTTGAGAGTCACACCGATGTGCCCTCCTCCTTTCTTCCATCGTTTTTGCAATTAATAAAAGGTAACTTTTTTTATGTTTGTCTTTACTTTTGTTTTCTTCTTCTTCTTTCTACTTTTCATCTTTTGGTTATGATGAGCATCCAAGTGAATCTAGAAGCATCAGTATAGCCATGTTAGTGTGAGTGCTACCGATATTTCATGATGATGTTCTCCTCCTCAAGATTCCATATCATTTCATTCTTATTCATCTTGATGATGTATTGCGAATAGGGACTGAGCTCGATCTTATAGGTTATGCGTTGATCGCCTCCGAAGCAAGGTAAAACATGCAAGGGTTCCAGGCAAGTCATAAACCAAAGGAGGTAAGTTTTTCTTTTAAGTTTTTTTTCTTTTAATTTTAATGTAAATTACCAACACCACAATCTTTCAAATTTCTTTCACTCTTTTTTACTTTGTACATATCACTTCTATTTTCTCCATCTTTTCATTCTAACACTTTCTTCCTAACTTGACTTTAACTCTATTTTTTATATTTTCTTTTAAGAAGCTAAAGAAGAATTTTAACCATTAATTATAACTTAAAAGAGAATCTATTAAAAAAGCTTCCACACTAGTCCCTTCTTGTGGATCACAAACCGCATAGCCACTTGCTATTGTGGTAGTATAGAGTACTTGCACATTTTATTCTTATAGTTCTAAAATTCTGTATTCTTGTATACAGGTAGAACCTCAATCAATATTTTAGAGTTGTTACCCGACTTGAGTAATATTTTAGAGTCGGTTTTGTTTCCCACACCTGTCCTTCTTGAACTTGAATCACCAATATTAAGTCACATTCCATTGTGGGGAAATGAATGTGGACTTAAGTTTCAACTTCTTGATTTGGACCCACTTTCTGAACCGGTTTCGACTCCTGAACCTTTACTTGACTTAAGTCACTTTCCTGAGTCGGTATTAGTTCCCATACTTCCTAAGTCCAAGTCAATCATTCCATCGACAAAGGGGTTGACAAAATTGACTCTGAAATTAATCATGAAATTTGAAAATTAGATGGAGTTAAATTTTTAATAAAAATCGTTCATATGTACATCATTTTAGTGGGTTATATACGAGAGATTTCTGGTGGGTTTCTCCGAACTCCACGAAAATTCGATTGGGTCGCATTTCGTGGACCAATCAGACCACCACCGGAACCACCACCTTAAGGTAATATTTTCCTTCCCTTTCTTCTTTTTCATGCCTCTATACATTAATTCATATATTGAGGACAATGTATGAGATAGATATGGGGGATGATCTAACATGACTTAGGTTTTTTTCTTTTATAAAAAAAAAAAGAAAAAAATTATTAACATTTTCTTTACTTTTAAAAACTTTTTGAAAATAGAAACAATATTTTGACATATTTTTTGTAAGAAATTAAGTCAATTTTAAGGAATAGGAAATCATAATTAGGATTTCTTATACTTGGTCAAAATAAGATATTTGTTTGATTTCTAAGGATAGGAAGAAAGTTTATGAAAGTAATTTAGTCTTGATTTTTACCTTGAAGAAATATGCACACCTTATACACTTACACACTTAGGGTTCAAAAACAAAGATTCTTATGCCTTATGAAAAAACAGAAAAAAAGAGAAAAATATATCTATAAAAGATAAACAAATCTAATTATTGATTAGTTAGGTGCTTTGGCCTAAGTAAGCCTTGGTATTTATGCGAATGATTAGATAAGTTTGAGAAAAAATATATATATAAATCCTCTGATTAAGCTGGGTACTTGTGCCTAATAAACCATAAGTATTCATGCCTAAAAGCAGTTCATATAATAAAATCCTTAGTTTTGTGGCCTTGTTTGCTCGAGTGCTTAAGTCCTTGGGGTGTTTTCTCACCGGTGCCTTAAGACTGTTTGGTTTGGGAGTCACCGATTAAACGCTCGTTACATGGGCAGATTAGAAAGCCTAATAGAATTAAGGAATAATACCACAAAAATAAAATAAAAAAAATAATAAAAAATTAATAAATAAGTAAATAACGCATAAGAGTTAGAGTTTAAGAACCTTTAGTCAAAATTTTCACAGTCACAAGGTGCATATGACTTAGGGTAAAGTAATAGACTAAATGAGAAGTACAATTGACTCCTTACTTTGATTGATAACAAATTTTTGAATAGAGACTAAGTTTAGGAATGAAAAATTCGGTTTTTTCGATAACTTATAGATTACTTAAAAACTTACAATAATATTTCAAATATTTTTCTTTCAAAATTTGTTTTCAAAATACTAACATTTTCTCTTTCTTTACGGATTTTGTGGGTGTAATCCTCTAAAAACCCTCACGAGATAAAATTCGTCATCTAGGGAAAACCTAGTGGTTTATCAGCTTATTGCACTGGCTCAGTGCAATCGCGTGATCTGCGAAAGTGGTCTAATAATTTTTTTTTGTTTTTGTTTTTTTGCTCGAGGTCGAGCAAAAGATAGGTATGGGGGTGTGATCGGTCGCTAATATTGCACATACATTGTCATATTCTCATACTTGTTATAAAATAAACTCTGCTTTTTCCTGATTATTGTTTAATTTATTTGCAGGCCCATTTCTAAAGGAGAGGGAAGAGAAATGAGCCCAAAAACCCATAAAATTCTGATTTAAATCAGAATTAATTCGAAGTCAGTAAATCAGGACAGATCAGATCGGTTGAAAACCAGTTAGAACAAATCCTACAAATCAATCAGTTGAAGCTAAAGATCGAAGGCCATTTCGTCAAAATCTCAGACTTAAACTGCAAATCCAGCTGAAGATAAAAGCAATCGCGAAGCCAGGGAGTACCACCAACAGGGTGTGGCCACCTGGCCACACCCTGGCCGCGAAAATACGGCCAAAGCCGCTTTTCTGCATCTTTGTTAAGGAGTTAGGTGGAACGTTTTCTCCCCCTATCTTTGTACACTCTCCTACATGGGTTTTGCCTATAAATACTGGGATTTTCAGAGACCAGGGGTGACCAAGCAGAGATAAATTTTAGGCCAGTTTTTCATTCTTTTTAGTGTAGGTTTTTATTTTCTTTTATGTAATTTTTATTTCATTGTAAGCATAGTTAGATTGAGATTCATGTAAGTAAGACAAAGAGGCTTATGTTGAGAGTAACACCGATGTACCCTCCTCCTTTCTTCGATCGTTTCTGCAAGCAATAAAGGTAACTTTTTTTTTTATGTTCGTCTTTACTTTTGTTTATTTCCTTCTTTTTTCTACTTTTCATCTTTTGGTTATGATGAGCATCCAAGTGAATCTAGAAGCATCAATATAGCCATGTTTGTGTGAGTGCCATCGATATTTCATGATGATGTTCTCCTCCTCAAGATTCCATATCATTTCATTCTTATTCATCTTGATGATGTAATGCGAATGGGGATTGAGCTCGATTATAGGTTATGCGTTGATCGCTTCCGAA
Source organism: Agave tequilana (assembly GCA_038442645.1). Taxonomy (NCBI): domain Eukaryota; kingdom Viridiplantae; phylum Streptophyta; class Magnoliopsida; order Asparagales; family Asparagaceae; genus Agave; species Agave tequilana. Next base: position 4,943 of record JAVJIF010009089.1, on the reverse strand, counting down.
GTAAGGTAAAACATGCAAGGGTTCCAGGTAAGTCATAAACCAAAGGAGGTAAGTTTTTCTTTAGGTTTTCTTTTCTTTTAATTTTAGTGTAAATTACCAACACCACAATCTTTCAAATTTCTTTCACTCTTTTTCATTTCATTGTACACATCACTTCTATTTTCTCCATCTTCTCATTCTACTACTTTCTTCCTAACTTGACTTTAACTCTATTTTTTTATTTTTTTTTAAGAAGCTAAAGAAGAATTTTAACCATTAATTATAACTTAAAAGAGAATTTATTAAAAAAGCTTCCATCGCTAGTCCCTTCTTGTGGAACACGACCCGCATAGCCACTTGCTATTGCGACAGTATTGAGTACTTGCACATTTTATTCTTGTAGTTCTGAAATTCTGTATTCTTGTGTGCAGGTAGAACCTCAATCAACTCCTATCTGGTTAGACTATCTACCAGGGTATATTGCTGAATCTGACCATAAGTTAATCGGTTAGGTAGGGGCAAGATTGGTAGGAGGTATCCGTGCTTAAAGCAACGGGCCTAATTATGCCAAACCACCAGCCTTCGGGGTTTCGCCCCTCAATCCCCAACCTTAGACACCAATTTGGCAAGAGTCAAATATAAATCAACTTCCCCCTTGGGTCAGTCTCCTATTTGAGTCCGAGATGTCCCTAGGGCCAACGTCTACTCAGTTTTAGTTAGGCTTGGGTTAGTGAGTGAGGAGATAGTTTGTGGGCTAAGGGAAGGTAATGACTTTCCCACCTTATCTTGTTTATAGGACAAGCCCTTAAATCAATTTAGTGTAATGTGTATAAGTATATAGAAAAAAGTAATACTCAAGCAATATTTCATATAAGAATGAACCTTATACTAAATGCTATGCATACATACCTTGGCTCCAGCACTCTTCAACAGTAAATAGAAAATGTAATGAAATAGACACGTGCCTAAATGCAAAGTCTAAATTATTTTTAGCATTTACAATCAATCTTTTATGGTTGTTATTAGAAATGTATGTACAGTGAGTCAATAAGAAAATAAATAGCTACATATATTAAACTTTGCAATTCAGCCAACCTGTAGAAAATACAGGTTAGTAGTTCACTCAGATTGCCACAGGAATGTAGTAAATCTGAGGGCTTCTGGGCTCTACTTTTTTTAGCAGAGTCCAGGGCCACTTATATGTCCACTGCAGCAAAAATTCCTTGTTATCAAACCTGTACACCAAGAACAAAGAAGAAAGTTAATCAAAAATGTAAATCTAAAAAGAGAATAACTTACCGTCCATCCCCGACACGGCGCCAAAATTTGATTGATGTTTTTACCTGCACAAAAATATAGAATTTAAGAACTGAAGAATAAAGAGTGTAAGGTACTCAATGCTACCGCAATAGCAAGTGACTATGCGGGTCGTGATCCACAAGGAGGGACTAGCTGTAGGCTGTCTAAAAATCACTGAAGACAAGTCATCAAAAAGCAGAGTCCGAACTCCAGACGTAGGCTAAACATAGCCATCACTGCAGCACCCAGGCGTGAGCGTCGAAAACCCGCGTCTCAGCATCACTGCAGCATCCAAGACGCGAGGGTCTAAACTCGCGTCTCAGCATCACTGCAGCACCAAGACGCGAGGGTCGAAACCCGCGTCTCAGCATCACTGCAGCACCAAGACGCGAGGGTCGAAACCCGCGTCTCAGCATCACTGCAGCACCAAGACGCGAGGGTCGAAACTCGCGTCTCAGCATCACTGCAGCACCAAGACGCGAGGGTCGAAACCTGCGTCTCAGCATCACTGCAGCACTAAGACGCGAGGGCCGAAACCCGCGTCTCAGCCCCACTGCAGCACCAAGGCGAGAGAGGAGACACCCGCATCTCAGTTATAACTGCCCTTGTTATGGGGTCAATCACTGCCCACATAATGAGAAAGTTAACCCCAATTGTGGAGTATTTCTAGGGGGCACGTTCACCTCTGGAACCTCTATAAATAGCCTCGCTTGCTATTGAGAAGGGGTCGGTCGATCAGATATTTCTGGGAGAAGAATTTGACTTGTGAGCTTCCACAGAAAGGAAAGAGAGTTCAACTCTTCAAGCAACTTGCTGCGTACAAGCCAATCTTTGCCTACAATCTCTTTGAGATTCCTGGTCGACAGGAGCTGTGTTACTCCGTCTGCCATCCAAAGAGAGGATTCCCAAGAGTTCTTGATGTTCACCCGGTCAACGGAAAACAAGATTCACTTTCCACCGCCACCTGAAGAACCCAGCATTAAACAAAGGGGAGATTCAAGTCTCAACATCTTCCCTCTCTTGTAATCGGAGTGTAAATCCATTGTAATCTTTCATTTGATTCAAGGAAATTTTACAAGGAACCTTATTCCCGTCAAACAAGAGATGGCGACTCCGCTGGGGACTACTTTCTCTACTGACGAGCAAGTGGTGGCGCAAGGTGACGTCATCTACATGGGAAAAACGGTCAAATCACTCGTCGTAGAATTTGACCAAACAAAGTATGAAGAGTTCCTCTCTTCCGACTCTAAGAGCCCAAAGGCCCGGGCCTACCGCAGGGTCTCTACAGGGATTTGCCCGAAGTCCGCTCTGAGATCCTCTCAGACGCGACTGCTGTGAAGGATGTCGTGGCTAATCGCAACGCTCGCGTCAATGTCTCTCAGGGGACCCGCGTGGCCAACGTTCCTGATGTCCAGCCATCCCATCCTCTTCCTCAGCACCAGGTCGTCGGGGGTTCCCTTCAACCCCCACGATGTAACCGGAACGCTGATCGACGATAGAGAAGGCGTGCGCGTCAACTACAAGTTGGAACAAACTGATTGTCCAACAGAGATAGGACGCGAAGTTCAGACCAGCGTCTCTTCTGTACCATATCCGACATGTGAAGTCCACGTTTGGCAGCCTAAACGTGAGGTTCACCAGGCTGGCTCTTCTGAAGCACCACCCCCAAACGCCAACGCGAAGCTCGCGCACCTTGTCGAAGACAAGAGGCACGCGCCTCTAGGCACGGGGCCAGCATCCCTGCGTTTCTCAAGCGTCTCTGTTCAGACGCAATAATCAGTAACGCGAGAGCTGCGTGTCTTATCAGCAGAGATGCCAGACTCGCATTTCGAAGTAACGACGCAAGAACTGCGTCTCCGAACCTTGCAACTCAGCTGTGCGAAGCAAGGATGCCTCCCGCCCTCAACATTGCGGGGCTAATCTCTTCGATCCCCCTCCTACGGATCTAAGGGATTATTTGACAAGGAAGAGAAGTGCTAATCGAATCACTTCGTCATGTTGCTGCGAACGGCTTATCACAATGCTCTCTGAATGCCGTTGCAGTTCAGGTGCAAACCAAGCAGTCTCTAGTTAGACAGCTGACCCTGATTCCCCGATCAGCTAAGAGGAGGATTTTCTCTGACGCTGAATATCCTGAGCTCACTGCAAACATGACGAGCAGGAGTAGGGGGAAAGCAACCTACGGTCAGCTCCGATGTGTCTGACACCGAACCGGAAGGAGTGTACCGACACACTCGCACCCGGACTGGGGCAATCCCCTCGATTGACTACAATGCCCTGGCCCGGGACATTGAGGTAAATGACTCGCATTCCGCTATTGCAGAGTCACAGGCTTCAAACTTTCTATAGAGAAGGAGGCCTTTATATATATGACAAGTACTCCTGAGGAGATCGCTAGGCGCTTGGAGCAGCAAGCCCAGGTCCAGAAGGAACAATTCGAGATGATTCATGCTCAACAAGAATCTATCGACTCCCTCAAGCAGATGCTCGCACAGTTGCTTGAAGACAAGAGGAAATCAACCGACAAAGCCTCCTCTAAAAAGTCTAAAGGCAAACGAAAAAAGGGAGAAAGCTCATTTTCTGTACATATAGAGGAGAAAGAGCAGCCTACTTCTGGTTCGTCTAAATCATCGTCACAAGGAAAAGACGACCGAGACCAGGGAAGGGTTCATTCTAGAAGAATGAATCAATTGGAGCAACGTCTTGAGGCCCTTACCAACCGGAAAGGGCTGCAAGAAGCAGGGGTGGTTCGGCCATATCCGACTGAGTGGACCTTGTTCCATACCCTCCCAAGTTCAAGGCTCCAACCCTCCAAGCTTTTGATGGGAAAGGTTCACTGAACCAACACATCTACTACTTTAAGTCTCAGACAGGGAATGTGGTAGATAACGATGCCATCCTGGCACGTTTGTTCATCGGCACCCTAAAAGGGCTTGCCTTTGAGTGATTCATGAAGCTCCCAGAAGGCTCCATTAAGAATTGGGACGATTTGGAGAAGCTCTTCCTAACGCGCTTCTTTGAAGATGATTCAGAGGTCATCATGCCTACTCTTTGGCTACCAAGCAGCGAAAGGGAGAATCCGTCAAATCATTCGTAGAAAGATTTCGGAATGTAGCACTCCGATGTCCGAGCGGCATGACCCAGGTTACCCTGGTAGAAACATGCCGTCACAATCTACAAACTTCGCTCCTCGGCCAAATAGGAGTTGCCGAAAGCCGCATCTGAAAACAATTGATCCAACAAGGTGAACAAGCTGAAGAAATTGTCGCCCGAGTTAGGGCAGAAGAAAGCAAACCCAGGCCTGAGAGGTCGACAAGGCGGGCGCCAGACACATCCCTCCAAGCGAAAAGGAAGGATAACTTGGCGATAGAGACCAAATGCCCTGTCAAACTCAACCGGTCAAGGGAAGTGGCTCTTCAAGTTAGCCGCGCGCCAGCAAGCAGTACTCCTTCAAGGACGAACATGTTAACTCATTGTTCAAGTTACTTAACAAGAGCAACAAACTGAAGCTTCCTAAAGCTATGCGCCCTGAAGAAGTCGTAAAACCGATCCCCAACTACTGTTTGTATCATCGGATGTTGGGACACCCCACCAAGAGCTGTTATGTCTTCAAGGACATCCTTCAGGCTCTAATTGACGCAGAGGTATTAAAACTCCATCCAGAG